>JABSTQ010000344.1:0-43963 GCA_013358835.2 Ixodes persulcatus
CCAGCTTGGAATCCCCGGTAGACCAATCGAGGTCCTTACCGATGCTCATACGCAGACCGCGAATTGATGAGAGAGAAGTTCGGTGAATACCTGAAACAAGGAGTAATCAAACCAAGTCAAAGCGAATACGCAGCACCAACCCTTATAGTAGACCACCGAACCCCAACTACTAGAAGACGAATGGTCTACGACTACCACAAGCTCAACGCTAAAACACTAAACCCTCCGTATCCTATGCCGCTAATGGAAGAAGCTCTTGACGAAATCATGAGAGACTATTCACGTTACTTTTCCACCATGGACGTCAAGACAGCCTTTCTCACGATCCGTGTGAAACCCAAAGACACCCACAAAACAGCTTTTGTGACACCAGATGGAAAGTACGAGTATTTGCGCATGACATTCGGCTTTTGTAAAGCGCCAGAAACAATGCAAATGGTGATGCGCAAGGCTTTGAGGGACTTCCACGCACTACCACATACATAGACGACATCGCACAGGGAGCAAGATCCATCAGTGAAGCTCTCGAACTCTTGGAAAATGCACTCCATCGTGTGGTACTCAACGGTCTAAGGATGGATATCCGGAAGGGTCAGTTTGTGCGCAGTTACATCATCACGGATGAAGGGAGGATTCCCGACCCAAAACAAGTGGCAGACGTCGACAAGTTCCAGCCCTCAAGAGATGCAAAGCACCTCTACTAATTCATCCAGTTTGCCAACCACTTCCGAAGATTCATAAAGAACTTGTCGGCGAAGACGCTACCACTGCGCAAGCTTCTTGTCAAAGACAGTAAATTCGTTTGGTCGGAAGAACGCCAAATAATGTAGACTGTCTGAAGCACGCCTTAAAGAACCCCCCCATCCTCGCCAACTTTCACAGTAACTGCCCTTCAACGGTGCACACGGACGCCAGCCAGCATGGCCTTGGCGCCATTCTCACTCAGACCCAAGACACACAGAGCGCGTGATTGAGTATGTGAGTCGTGCACTAAACGCACACAACAGCCAATTCCACTCAAACCTGCTAAATGTATGGCACTACACTGGGCTGTAACCGAGAAATTCGTCATCTACCTCAAGGGCGGCCCACAGTTCACGGTGCTGACTGATAACCTCAGCCTTACATACCTAGCACACAAAGCGACAACAAACGGTCGTTTTGCAAGATGGAGCATCGAGCTTTCTGACTACGACTTCAAGATTTGTCATCGTCCAGGCAGAATCAACAAAGCGGACGCCTCTCTCGACTTTAAGATCTGGACAGTGTGCCGGAGTCTCTCCAATTCAACGGGACGGCGAGCATTGACAACTTCATTTGCATGGTACTACAGACAGACAACAGTTGCTTACGCGAACACCAAAAAACAGATGGAGACTGCCAACTTCTACAACAACTGGCTCACAAGGGCAACACAGAGTTTGCACAGAAACACGGCATCCTAGTGAAATTAAGTAAAGACGGAAGTGGCCCCAAGGTAGTGGTACCTGCTGTATCAAGGGACACCGTACTACAGATGTGCCACGACTCGACTGGACATATGAATGCTCAGCGCACCCTAAACCAGATTCAGAGAAGGTACTGGGTGGCCTTGCATGTCGCGCCACGTGAGAGTCTATGTGCAGTCCTGCCACACATGTCGAAGGGTCAACCGTAGGACCATAATCGCAGAAGGGTCCTTGCAACCAAAGAAACATCCCTGCTGCACCAACACGGTGATTTCGCTCGATCACTTCGGACCTTTGGAAGAATGCGATGGCTACCAACATGCACTTGTGTGTATTGACCACGCTACACGTTACGTCGACGCAGTTGCAGTGCCTTCAACGGCTTCGATGTTCTACCTCGACTTCTTGAGGAACCGGTGAATACCGAGATTCGGTGTCCCCAATACGATAGTGACGGACCAAGCGAAAGGTTTTGTCAACAAGAGGACAGCTGCTGTACATCGACGCTTTGGTATCACACATGTAACGACTCCGCCATACTGGCCACAGGCCAGCGGACTGGTGGAACGGGCCGTTGGAGTACTAAAGAATGAACTTCGAAAGATCATTGAGCAACACTCTGACTGAAGCAAGATGCTTCCTGAAGCAGTCTTCGCGATCAACGTCGCTAGGCAGAAACCGACTCGACACACTTCGTTCGAGCTGATGCACGGGTATGATCCGCGTCTACCTGGGCAGCTGTGTCTGTCCGACGTCGAGGAAGAGCTAAACGAAGCATCGAGGCTCTCTAAACTTGCAAAGAAACGAGACAGAGCGAGAGAAAACCTGGAAGGGAGTCAGGCATCAGCAAAGCAGCACTACGACGCCAAGCGTAGGAAGCCAAATTTCCAGATCGGTGACACGGTGTACTGCACACTGGGATCTCGTTCATCGACTCTCGACCCATTCTTTAGTGGTCCTTACAAAGTATCCCTAATTTTGGGAGAAAATACCGTCAAAATTGTGCGCATTGACCAGAGTGGCAACCGGCGGAACGAGAGAGTTGTAAACGTCAAACAGCTGCGTAGACACACCACACGAGACATTAGTTGCCCCGAGTTGGCCGACACCATCCTCGGGAGGCAACTTCAGCAGGACCTCGATTCCAACTTCGAGACAGAGGCATCCGAGCCGCTTCAGAATCTTGGTTCCGTCTGTGAGACAGAGGATACTGAGCAGAATCAGCCAAGAACAGACCACGACTTGGAAGAAATCGAACCAAGTGGTGACGTCGATTCCGGAAGCCGAACGAGAGATACCGAAGTCACAGATGTATTACCCATACGCCCGTCAAGAACTCAGCGAATCCCTGCTCATTTGAAGGACTTCGAGATCTGAGGTCAGATCAAGTTTATTTTGGGGCGTGTGAGCGAGTCTCTGATCTCTCGTGCGAAAAAAGGAGCCGCATAACTAAAGAAGAGAAGAATGAGGCTCGAAGAACGAGAAGATGGCCGCGAAGCCTGTAATTGCGAGTATTAAACTTTATGTTCGTTTTCTTATCAGTCACGAAGTTATGCGACTTAATTAGCTAAAACGATAGCTAACAACCGCGGCAAAGAAGCTTCTGAATCAATGGCGGTCCGTGCGAGTATACTTGAGCCAGACTAGGACCAGTACGCCCTATAAAGTTATGAACATTCCAACCCGATATCGTTTCATGAACCCTTTAAAGGGTTCATGAAACGATGTCGGGTTGGGTACGAAAAACATGCCCTTTAAAGGGCATGAAACGATATCGGATACGAAAACGAAATGACATGAGCGCGAGCTCTCTACCCCTCGCTTCAGAGTCGGCCATCGAGAAGCGCAATGCGTATCGCGCTCGTGACGTCAAAAGTTCACGGACGGTCAAGGATACTGTAATTGCGAGCCTTGCAGGTTGGGTGCGTTAACGCGTGACAGCCTCGGCTATACCTGTTTTCACCTCAAGAACCGTAGTAAAACAAAGTCCGGCTCCTCGCGGAGCATTACTAATTTCCCCCTTTATGTGGAGAGTTAAGACATATGTAGGTGCATTTTAGATTAGATATATGTTATCTTATCAAGACGTATACGTTTCAAACGCCAAAAGCATCGCTTTTTCCTCCGACAACCAAATCTCGTAAGAACTACTTCGCGCCGCGTATGAACAATGCGCAAAACTTCCTTTTTTCTTGAGGTGAAAACGGGTATAGTATACTCGGTTTCATACTTAAGGTCTGTTCACACGATGCATCTTTTAGGCGCGCAACAGTTTCGCGACACTCAAGTTTCGCGAAATGTGCTCGTTCACACGTACCGCTTCACGTGACAACGATGACGTTTAGACTCGCGAAAATAGTTTCGGTGTTGACCATGATGTGGCGCTCCGAATCAGATCGCTATTTATCTGGGGACCTGCTTTGCGCATTTTATGCAGTCAATTCACTTTAATCTTTTTTTTTCTCACATACTGCACTACTTGGAGCGATTTCGCATGTGCGCAAAGCCGATTGAGGCGGACACCTTTAAGTGCAGGACATGTGCCGGCGCCGAGCCCGTACGCAGCCAATTCATTGCCAAAGCTCCTATCAATGCGCATGGTATTCATAGAAACGCTACGTGCCCAATCTGGTTACTTCTCGGCGCCCATGTCTGCCCCGATTTTACTGTGCACTGTTTCAGAGAGCGCAAATGGTTTCACGTTCGCTTGTAAACAAAGCAAACTTGGTTTCAGTTTACTCGATGGTCTCTTATACCCTTGTTACACGGGCGCACTTAACTGCAGTTACGCTAAGCCACAGTTAGCGCACAATACTTGCGGACAACATTCTGTGGCTATGCAGTCAAAGCTATTGGCGAACGTGCGCTTGAGCATTTTGAGCACCCATCAAAGCAGTGCACACGCGCTCTTCACTTCTTCTGAAATAGCTGTCTGAGAGTATAGTGCGGTAACTGTGGTGCCACGTAACAGCAGTTAAAGCTGAGTTAACCACGGTTGAGGGTTCCCGTGTAACAGGGGTATTATCCAGCGGTATCGTCACGACAACAACGCTATGAGCACTATTCTAATCTCGCCAACTCCCGCTAATTGTCTTCGTCCATCGCTGGATTTTTTTTCCGATATGCTACTCACTTTTCCTTCAGTGGTGCTTGACGTGCTTGCGGAAGCGCCTTTAGTATCCACCGTTCGTGGTTTCGGTTTTTTTCGGATTTGGCTCGGCTACAACACCGACAGTGAAGTGGTCTTCTCAAACAGCTCGCTCCCCCCTCAAAGACCACGTGAGAGCGTTTCTCAGCGGCCATTGGCGGCGCCCTCAGAGTGATTGACAGGACTCGGCAAAGTTTCAGCAAAAGCTCGCTCCAGAAGCGAGGTGTGCGCGCAACTTTTTTTAGATGCGCGCGTCCTTTTCGGACTCGTTCAGACGGCGCAACCATTTCGCGAAACTACATTTCGCGACACTAGATGCGCGAGAAAAATGCATCGTGTGAACAGGCCTTTAGTATGCAACGCTATCAAAGCTACTGGCGCCAGCATCGGGCTTGATCTCGTTGATCATTTGCACGTGTTCACGCGCAAACAAATCTATAGATGAAATCACGCGCTCGCGCCAGTAGCTTTGACAGCGTTGCACACTAAGTATGAAACAGCGTATAGTAATATCCGAGAACTGTACGCCCTATGACCTATAGGCGGTATTCACTGGCCGCCATATTTGAGGTCACTGTTTAGAGCGCATGCTCAGAACGAGCTCGCATTAATAGGCTGCCAAGACCGGCAATCTTGGTGGTGCGGAATGCACGTGGCGAAAGAACTGTGGAAGCTCGCGTTCAGCACGCGCTCCGCAGCCGAGCACACAGCTATGGCCGCCAGTGAATACTCCCTATGGGAAGCGAGCATGCCGGCCGTGTCGCGGCGGTCGCCTATTGTTTGCCGCATCAATTGTTGTGGCTTTCTTAGAGCGGAATAGCTACCTTGGAAATTACAGCGCTAACCCGCTACAGCGCACAACCAACGCAGCGACTGGCAGAAGTTCCCCGATGCAACGGATCCGTTTGCCGCTAGGGGCGCCCTGGTCGGGGCTTGAATTAGATCCGCACCTTCTCTATGCCGGCCGCGTCGCGGCAGTCGCCTATTGTTTGCCGCATCAATTGTTGTGGCTTTCTTAGTGCGGAATAGCTACCTTGGAAATTACAGCGCTAACCCGCTACAACGCACAACCAACGCAGCGACTGGCAGAAGTTCCAAGGAAGTTCCCCGATGAAACGGAATCGATTGCCGCTAGGGGCGCCCTGGTCGGGGCCTGAATTAGATGTGCACGGTTCCGCCAGTAACTGACGTACCCTCGACCTGGTGCATTTTTGGATTGCCCGCTGACACAGGGTATGCAACCGCCAAGGGTATGGGCGAAAAGGCTTAAAAACGGACGTCATGCATGAGTTAGTTCCGAGTGCTCCTTTTTACCGTGCTGCAATTTCCGAAAATCTACGGTTGTCTGGCTACCACTGCGTGGTCGTCGGTTGGATAAATAATTTTAAAAAGCATAAGAATAGCAGAAAGTGTGCCATGAGCACAAGAAGCTGCAGCGCGAGTGTGGCTGCAATGTTATCGAGCTTCGCATTTTCTCCAAGAATCCTTATTTATGAAGTCAGTCGATTTCGAGCTTGAATCGCGAGAGATTCGTATCAGACTCAACGTCACGTTTAAGCTCACGACCACTTCGTCTACGACAAGAGGACCGATTTTAATTCCCGGTGCAGGTGGTCCAATAGACCTCTTGGCGAATATGTGCTGCCACCTAGACACGCGAATCGGTTCGAGACTAGGTGACTGGAAAACAACGCACGCCCAAGGCCTCTCCCACCCGTTCCACACCCAAAACGTCAGCTACATCTTGTTCACCCATTGAGGCGATGTGACCTAGATACGGCTCCCCCAAGCTCACCTTTGTCCCCATCGTGCGTAATCTTCCGCCTCGAGGTCGACACAACGAAACCGCTCAAAGGCGAGAAATGCAAGATGGCGGATTGTTTGGAACTTGATACTCTCGAACCCAGGCGCATGAAATACTCCGCGCATGCGCACCGCGTATTTCTACAAAAGGTCCATCAGGTTATCACTGCAAGCCCCATCGTATGTGAAATTTATGAAAATGTCTACATGCCACCACTCAAAATGGAGCTATCAAATGCTTAGAGCTTACCTGCATAGACTACATTAAACGGCTAATATATTCTTTCGTTGTGGGAAACTCAATCAAAACACCCCACCGTCTTCGTCGTCGTTCTCTCGAGGAGGCAAGGTGATGGCCTGTGATTAGCCAGCTGGATTCAACCGGACAAGCTCCAACCAAGGTATTGCAGCCCAGCATAGCCAAGTCTAGCCAAGTTCCCCCCATACCCACACCGTTGCCTACCCAGATAGCTGTGCTGCCAGAACTAGCCGGTATTTATTTTTCTAAGCCGCTAGACGGCGCCGTCGGCGCCGCAATTCTCAAGATGGCGGCGCCGTTAAAGAAAAGGTCTATTAGCCCCGTGCGCGACCGAAAGCGTCGCTGTGGTCGGCCTTCCACGATTGGCCGAACGCTGACTATGACATCGGAAAGGGGATTTTCATCGACGGAAATAAGAGGAATGAAAGAACTTTAATTTTGACGGTGTTGGCAGTGTTCCTTTGAGAGCGCAATGATTTCAAGCTTCCACCATGCTAATAACAAACACCATCGAACTTGTTGTTTGCAAGGTAATGACGTCACAAAGGGGAACCACAGGAGGGCGCCACCAAAACTTCTCGCCGCTAATAGATAGCTTGCCCGTAACGTCATTCGCAACCATACCGGCATTTTATGTGCCACGAGCGTTCGGTTCACCGTGCTATAGTTTCACACCGCAGAGGTTGTAGCTCGAGGGAACTACTAATTAGAAATAACCGTCAGTATCCAGCAATGACGACACTTGCAAGCTATGTATTAAAACGCTGCAAGTTTGATCCAGAACCAGCGCCGAAATCGGTGATGATTCAGCAATCATTTGACGACCAAGTCGGGAGTTACGACAAATATCCAGCCGTGAATGCCCACAATCACCTTGTGACAGGTGATTGTGGGCTGGTGGCAGGGTTCTGCTCGGCACCGCCGAGTTCCAATAGACGATTGAAAACACGGCATCTGGCCGCCGCCGTGTCTCTGCTCGTGCGGGCAAGTACGTGAAATTGCAAGCTTGCCAAAGCTACGTTCAAGCGCACGCTGCACATGCTTGCACGCATAAGGCCAAAGTGACGCGCTATGCTTGAAATTGTATTTAGCATTCTCAACTTTCAGCGATGGTGGTACCGTGGTGTTAGAATCGCGCTCCCTAGCTCCTGGATGATCGGCATCACGATAAAGGTGCTTGCCTACACCTTCCTGACCTGAAAAAATGAAGTAAGGCTCTAATAGTGCTCGTATATAGCAAAACTACCGGGTGAAACAAGGAGACGGCAGGCTCTTTAAATCGACCGGAAAATTCGGTTTCTTAACCTATCGCGCTACGACTTTGTGCAGCGTTGCCCACAAATGGTGCATTTTTTTTGTAAAATTTGCAAAGAACGAACTTACCTGAGGAAAAAGTAAAGAAAGAAAAAGGCTTAGCTCCTATGGAAACGCAGCGACGCCACCGGTCTACAAACAACACGGCGCCGTTTCGCACGGAAGACAAGAGATGGCGCAAGCGGTCGCGACGCCAACTGCCGCCAACGAACGAGCAGACTACGCCGAGAGCCGGCGTATTTAGCAGACAAGGAACTGCAGCTGCTTGTTGTTACCGGGCCTGTTTTTGTTTCTGCGACTGTCGCCGCCTGCGGAACGCGCGCCGCTTTTGAGTCGAAAAGATTGTCTGCTAAAGACGCTGGCTCTCGGCGCCGAATACTCGTTCGTTGGCGGCGTTCGTTGCGCCATCTCTTGTGTCCCGTGCGAAACGGCACCGTGCTCTTTGAAGACCGGTGGCGTCGCTGCGTTTCCATAGGAGCTAAGCTTTTTTCTTTCTTTACTTTCTTCTCAGGAAAGTTAGCTCTTTGCAAATTTTACAAAAAAAATGCACCATCTGTGGGCAACGCTGCACAAAGTCGTAGCGCGATAGTTTAAGAAACCGAATTTTCCGGTCGATTTAAAGAGCCTGCCGTCTCCTTGTTTCACCCGGTAGAATTACTTACGCGTCGCTGTCCCAGCCTCGTACTGCTGTTCTACGACGATCATCCAGATGACAACGATTTTGATAGGCGCCAGTGCGCCCCCTATAGGTCGTGAAAGTTGCGAATATCTTTAGAGAATTTTCAGTGGACGCCATATCTGAGGGCGATGTTAAGAGCGCATGCTCAGAACATCTATGGCCACCAGCGTTGACATCAGTGACAACGTTACTAGATCGGAGAAGTTGACAATGTAGTAAACATTGAAAAGCGCAAACACCAAGGAAAAGGAGACGGGACAGGACAGAGCGCTCAGGGCCCCTTACTCCAACTGGAAGTTTAATGCATTCCCCGAAGAAGACATAAAAGAAGAATTAGCCATGTGAAGGTAAAAAAGAAGAAAGAAATTACTGTTATAGATTATAGATGCATTAAAAAAATTTAAACTAATCTGACTTCACCCCTTGACACTAGCGAAAAAATTTCAAAGTATAAACAAAATCAGCAGGTCAAAGATAAGGTTAGAAAACATTAAAGCGACCCGCGTTAAGAAAAAAGGTCGAGGTATCTCATCTCTTTCTCGGACAGCGCTATTGATGGTGCGCTTATGCAAGCTCCCCGAGAGACAATATGGTTTTCGCTTCATATAGTTCTCTGGATCTTTTTTTATGGTAATGCTTGAGGATCTTAGTCTGTTGGAATATGGGTGTGCAGTGGCAGTCCCGGACATGTATGGCGAGATGTCCCGATGGTGATGATTTCAGAGAAAGGTGATGCTCTCGAAGTCTCACGTTCACACAGCGCCCAGATTGTCCGACGTAGACTTTCCCACATGTGAATGGAATTTCGTACACTACGTTGATGTTGCAGTTGACGTACTTGTGTGTATGCTGGACGGTGCAGTTGTTGTTATTTTCATTCTGCGAATTAATCTTAGGACACAATTTTTTTAGTTTGTTTGGAGCTGATAGTGCCACTGGTACTTCATACTTTGAGGCTATCCGTTTGAAGTTGTGGGATATGTTGTGGAAGTAGGGTATCACTGCCGGCCGCGTTTTCTTCTCGCAATTCCGTTTCCCTCTTCTCTTGGGAGTTGTCAGAAAATTCTGCTACATCAAACAATAATGAATTGGTGTATCCAGAATCCTGCCGCCTTTGCACTTGTGCTTCGAAACTACACTTAGCCGTATGTACACAGGACTTGTGCAGGGCCGCTTGGAAGCAACTCTGCACTATTCCTCTTTTGATGATCTTAGAGTGGGCAGAATCAAAAGGTAGGAGTCTTTTTTTGGACCGTGGTGCATAAGTCCAACAAGTGTGCGATTCTTCAAAGGACAGTTGTAGATGTAAAAATTGAAGCTTGCTATTAGTAGGTAACTCATGTGTGAATTTGAGTCCTTGAGCTTGCGTGATGAAAGTGTTGCTTATGATGTTAAATGTAGCACAATTATATTGGTCAGGTCCGATGGAAAGTAAAACGAGATAGTCATCGACGTATCTAAAGATACGTGTTACAAGGTTTGTGGGAAGGCTCTGGGCTATTCCCCTGTCACATGTGGAAAGCAAAATGTCGCATAATACAGGTGCCACACAGGAGCCAATGCAAATCCCTTTCTTTTGGATGTAAGTATTGCCGCTAAAAGTCACAAAGGTAGATGTTAGGTAGAACCTAAGGAGTTCCATGAAAGATTCGCATGGCATACCACATTGATTTTGAAATGACACAGTTCCATTAGCCTCTATGCAATCGCTGACTGCTTCAAACATTCTTGCGTGAGGGATCGAGTAGAACAAGTCTTCCACATCAAGGGAGAGTCTAAACGTTACTGTCGAAGCACTTGTTTTAAGGTAGTCTATCAGAGATTCTGAGTTTGGAATTAGAAAAGGGTCATAAAAATTGAGTTTGTTCAGGTGGCGTAAACGAAATTTGGACACCGCTCCCTGACGCGGTTTGAGTGCCACTCAGCTCGAGCGCTGGCTTTGGCATTGCTTTCTTTCCCACAGTCTCAGCTGAGTCGCTGTTTCTAACAAGTCGGACCTGGTTGCAAAGGACAAGAGTCATGGTTGGTGTAAAGCACAAAATGGAAGCTTGGAGTCGTTGCATTATTAAACCAACACCATGAAAGCTGATCGTCTGACATTGTTCTTCTTTGAATAAATGAAATAAAAATTAATCCAAAGAAAGACGACCTAGTGAGGGTTTCGCACATGTGCAACGCTTTTGATAGAGCACTTCATGGATAGGGGGTTTATTAGACCCGTTTCCTGAGCCTCGGATTTGAGCCACGATGAGTGGCTGTTTGTTTCCTTACTATACTCTGTTTCACCTTATGATGTACCGCAGGAAAGGCTACAAGCGCGAGCTCCTTGCTCTGGGGAACATCCCGGCGGCACAAGCTCTCGTGACTTAAGAGCAGCTGCCAACGCCATGAGCTCGCGCTTCTAGCCTTCGCTGCGGTACAACATAAGGTGAAACGAAGTATATGAGGACCAGTCACTGCGGTTTGCACGTAACACTCTCCGTAAGTTGTCTACGAGTAGAATAACGTTAAAACTAAAAATCTCAAATCCCTGCACGAGGGCGAACAAAACAGAGCCAGCACGGTTCGAAAGCTGGAACCTTAAACAAAATGTCTGTTAAAAATCTTGGAGTGGAGGAAAAAAAATTCTCCCTCGTCATCACCATAATATGGAGTTCAATATTTGCACCTTTCGTGGTGTCGGAACATGACGGACAGCTTTGAATAGCTTATTTGTAGGCACTTGGCGTTTCGGAGAACTTGCTCGTGACCAGGGTGTAAGATAGACAGGTGGGGAAACGAGAGCCAAATGAGCGACCGGATTGTGTCCCTTTCGGGTTTCTCTTTTTTTGTGGCGCCATCTATGTGGAGCACCGCGAACTCTCACTCCAGGTGGGCGACCCTTGGCGACCGGCTAAACCGACGGAGATTTTTTTTTCTTCTCGCCGCACGCCATCTGTCGCAAATCGGGGGTACCCGCAAGCAGACGAGTACACAATCCGGTCACGGCGCTGCTGTAGGCCTCTATGGGCCGTTTCCCCACCTGTCTATCTTACACCCTGCTCGTGACCCTTGTAACGCGGTTCTCATTTTTTTTTTTCTTGCAAGATTAACTGTGACTCACTGCAAGAACGAGGAAGTAGCGCGAGAAAATATTTGAGAAAAGAATCTTCTGCGTCAGGGACAGAATCAGCGCTACTTTGCCTGAACTTCTCAACCTCGAATTTCAGCCATCCTTCAAAAGATGGCGCAAGTGCGCGTCGTCTGCTAAAAAATAGGTCCTTTTTACTATTTAGGACAATTAGTATGCTTTCAAAAAATTACAATCATAGTACGTGATTTTATTTAGAAGGAGAAAAGCACTAATTAAAGAATCGTTGCTTAAATAGCTGCCCTCTTCTTTGAAACCGGTTTCTTGCGTACAGAGTCGACCTTCAAAATAGTCCCATGATTTAAACATATTTTAAACAAATCTGAATATGAATACGAAAAAATCACGCTTCTAGTGAACCAGCTCAGTTCCTCTAGCATACAATTAAAAAAAAAAACTAGGTCAGATGCCAGAACGCTGACTGAGAAAAACAAGAACGCGTTAAGGGAATTCTTAGAAATATTATCACAATCAAGTTGTGTTTACAAGAAAACGGCTGGCGTTGCACTTCTAATATTTTGTGTTCTGAGTTCCTATGTTTACCACAAGCATGCCCTTAAATGTCGTCGCTGCGTTATGTTGTGAAACTGAGTTACGAGACTTCAAACTCGCATAAAAAAGGCTCTTTTTGAATAAATATTAAAAAATGTGAGCGTGCTAATTAAGAAAAACACGTATACACGGAACTAGACGAGTTCTTCTTCTATTCAATAAAAAAATAAGAACGCCTCTTGGATGCATTACAAGTCTCGAAACTTGGAATGCATAGAGGTATGTCTTTGAAAATATCAAAACTCGCACTTTTTGTTTTCTTATGGTGCGTTAAGTTTTGAAAGATGCGTATCATATTTTGCACTAAAAGAGTGATGATGAATCGGCAATTTATTTGCAAAAAGAACGAAATACGTAACACGCGCACAGACGCGACATTTGCACAGCAAACAGGAGCGTTAGCAGAGCTGCCACCGGTATTATAGTTGGGGCCGTGGGACCGCCGCCTTAACGCGGGTTGCTTTAATGTTTTCTAACCTTATCTTTGACCTGCTGATTATGTTCATACTTCGACCTTTTTTCGCTAGTGTCAAGGGGTGAAATCAGATTTAGTTTAAATTTTTTTAATGCATCTATAATCTATAACAATAATTTTTTTCTTCTTCTTTTTTACCTTCACATGACTAATTCTTCTTTTATGCCTTCTTCGGGGAATGCATTAAACTTCCAGTTGGAGTAAGCGCTTTGTCCTGTCCCCTCTCCTTTTCCTTGGTGTTTGCGCTTTTGAATTTTTACTATGTGTAGCCAACTAGCCCAACAGTTAATTTTGAAGTTGACAATCTCCGAGAAAGAAGTGACGCGCTGCCATACACCGCCTTGTAGCGGCACTCGTGTAAGAGCTTTATTTATTTATTTATTTATTGTTATCACGTTGCGGGTGGCAACATTTCGATCTCTTTTGCGATCCGATTCGCAACGTTATTTTTTCCTTGAAATATTGCTTTAAAATTGGAACATTCGAAATTCTTTGTTTTCCCTTATCGAATTCATTTTTTTTTTCTTTGCCCTTGTTAACAATTTAAGACGCCGCATTGCGTCCACAAAAATTGCTGGACGTTTTCAGTGCCTTCGAACTGCTCCTGTGTGAAACCTTCCCTTCTCATCTTGCCTTGTTTTTGTTTTTTGTGAACATGGTTAAAATTGCGCACAAACAGAAAGGAACAGCAAAGAGGGAAGAGAGAAGAGACAAGCGTAATCTCTTCTCTCTTCCCTCTTTACTGTTCCTTTCTGTTTGTGCGCAATTTTAATCATGTTCAATCATCACCAACTCGCCCAACTAACCACTTTACTACTGTTTTTTGTGCTGTTTTATCTTTTTACGATAGCACATTTCGTGGTTCTGCTTGCGGAAGCGCGACAGATATTTCCCCCAAAATAGGTCCCATATCTGCCCCAATGTGCGCGCGTATTGTTCGCTCTCTCATCTAGTAGACAACATAAAAAAATGACTTAAAAGATTTGCGTGTATAACTATATATTTGAATTTTTGTTTCAGCGTAGTGTATATTGAATGTGGTCGACGCTGATTAAATAAATTATTCTTTTTACTTTTTTTAGAGCTGCGGTACAACAATATTGTGTTTTATGCACACCATGTTAAAACAATGTATCTCGACGCGAGAAGGCAAACGTCTGTACAAAACAACACTACACCAATGTTTTGCGAGTACGTCTTACCCACTTTCAAAGACTTTCAAAGGCGAAGAGATCGAGAACCACATACTCGGTTCTCGATCTCTTCGCCAGTAACGAGTTAATCGATCTCCTTGCCAATGGCTCTGCTGGCCCAGATGCTCTCTAATCGAAGATTTTGTTTTGTATTGTTCTACTGAGGGTGTTTAGTTATTAGCTTTTGTGAACTCGGTAGCCCACCGAACGACGGTTTTTCGTAACGCTCTTTCCTAACCTCGCGTTCATCTTATTCGTGAAATAGGAAACCAGATCTCAATGCTGACCTCTCTGCGTAACTCTCCTTCCACACCAATGCAAGCTGTTAAAGTCCTTATCTTGGATCTTCTGTCGCGGGCGCGTACGCGGGCAACTACAAAGGCAAATTAAATTTCCGTATGAGAAGGAAAAACGAAATTGGCGGAGTATATTCCCCTCGGACGCAGTCACCGCGGTTCCAGGGAAAGCCGGTGTGACGCAGCGACCTTGGCGTGGAAAACCGGCTGCACCTGACGGCCCAAGAACGTTTTGTAATGTTCTAACCCCGCTGCACGATGTGTTTGTAATGGACCTTTTGTAGAAATACGCGGTGCGCATGCGCGGAGTATTTCATGCGCCTGGGTTCGAGAGTATCTAGTTCCAAACAACCCGCCATCTTGCATTTCTCGCCTTTGAGCGGTTTCGTTGTGTCGACCTCGGGGCGGAAGATTACGCACGATGGGGACAAAGGTGAGCTTGGGGGAGCCGTATCTAAAGGTCACATCGCCTCAACGGGTGAACAGGAGGTAGCTGACGTTTTGGGTGTGGAACGGGTGGGAGAGGCCTTGGGCGCGCGTTGTTTTCCAGTCACCTAGTCTCGAACCGATTCGCGTGTCTAGGTGGCAGCACATATTCGCCAAGAGGTCCATTGAGGAACGACGTTCCTGGGACGCGTTCCTTTTAGGAGAAACGAAGGAACGCCTCCGTTCTATTTTGCATCGGTGGAACTGGAACGGGAACTCGTTACATTTTCACTGGAACGAAGAAAGGCGGCGTTCCTTTTTTTCGTCCAGTAGGATAATTTTTATTCTATTTCTAAGAAGGAAATTCTTAAAGTATAAAAACAATAAATTTACGACGAGTGGAATCTCGCTAACGTTTCGGTTACTTATCTTAGGGTTTATTTTGTGTGGTCCTCGCTTGGTAACAGTCGGGTGCAGGAGAGCTAGTGGAGGACGATTCTTTTAGATGCGGAGCATCTCTTGCTCGGGTCTATGTCCCGCGGCGTTGGCGTCGGCGTCGTAGTCCGCACTCACACTACGCATGCGCAACTCTCCTCCTCTAGTCTCCTCTCCTTCAAGTGTGAATATAAGCAGCGGTAGCGCGCTGCGCGCGTTCAGTTCAGCGCTGTTGACTCCACTTCACTCCGTTTTTCCGATGAAGTGTGATGGAAGCAACAGTCCCGTCAGTTAGTGGGTTGGCGCAAGCCCCACTGCTGACCAACGTAGCAGCGGCGAGCATTGTGATGCTAGCGTCTACGGCGTTAACGTCATGACCATGTACCTCGCACCCAACCTCTCACGCACAGCCGTGGAGCAGTACATCGACGAGGCCATGGGTGACTACCAAAAGCAATACGCAGACACACATCCTTTCATACTCATTGGCGACTTTAATGTCAACGTCATGAAGAGCCATTGGATAGTTGAGTACATGTCATCACACCACTCGCTGCAACACGTATTATACGACGACCGCAAACAACAGCCAACTACCATTCACGGCACATGCATTGATCACGTCTTCACCAATTTCAAGATCCACCCACTGCACCAAGATCCCTTCACGGTTCACTTCAGCGACCACAAAGCCATCCTCATCAAAGCAAAGTGCACACCTCAAGTACTAGATGCTGCTCAATAAAGACCTTCGTTAACCGTTTCACCTTCGTCTACGCAATTAAAAAAATTACACCATCTTCCCGAGGGGAACCATGGGGTGATGCGGAGCATCGCGGAGTTTCCAACAACGTTCACGCGATGTGTGGTAACCAACGTAAGTTAACAGCGTAATAACACGCAAGTTAACAACGTTACTAATAACGTTACTAACACCGTTAATAACACCGTTAATAACGATCCGCGATGCTCCGCATCACCCCATGGTTCCCCTTGGGAAGTTGGTGTAATTTTTCTAGTGCCCGAGACTGCGGTACAAAAAGCCAAACTTTTAGTCGAAGGACAAGAAACAGAAAGAGACATGTTTAAAACTCAGGTACTTTCTTTGCTTCCATGAGTCCTAATACACCCAGAAATCTAAGGCCGACTCCAGCCATTACTGAACTTCCACAAGGAGACCTACAGTTACAACAAAAGAACAGGTTACCAGACATCGAGCACACCCTTACTTCCCGAACATTGGTCCCTTAAAAGAAACACAAATTGGGCTTTATTCATTCTCCCCTTGTCCCTCACCTTCAAACTGAGCGACGAATCCAACCTTCATGTAGAAGGAATCGTAGTTTTCAAGACTGACCTTCCAGAAGCCCTACCCTTTTTTTCCCTTGCTTGTCTTGTGGACAGCAACATCGAGAAGCAACTGCCGTGAAGTTCGAACAAGGGACTTCGTTAGATTGAAAACTGTGAGGCTGTTGTAGAACGCTCGTGTAATGGGGGATAACAGGACATTTGCTTCGTCTGAATTGCCCGCCGCAAACATGAATATGGTTTGAAGCTGAGATTTTTAAAGATTAATTTATCAACAAATGAAACCCTGCTTCCGCTTGTTTTCTTCTCCTGGTGCTCTTCCATCATGGCATTGAAATTCGTACGTTCCCATTTAATGGGATATATATATATATAAAATAATAATTTTTTTATCTACGATGTAACTAAATATGGAAATCGGCAAGATACAAATGTAACGTATATTTTAAACGATATGTTCCATTTTTAACTGTAACGGGAACAAGGTCCTTTTTCATATATAGAACTTGTAACGAGAACGCGTTCCAAAAATCAGAGAAAATGAGTAAAGTATTTTTGTTCTTTTTTTTGTGAGGAACGTATACAACACTGGTGCTGCTTGCCCATAGAGAATTCGGGGTGCTTGACCATCTTGCGGTGCCTGCTGCCTTCGGTCGGTCACCTTCGCATGCAAAAACAAAAAAAGCTGCGTTTACATTGCTTATACATCATACAAAAGACAGTCTGCAAACACGAGTCAGCGCAATATCCGTGGTTCGAATGCCGCGTGCCAAGTTCCCTCCTTGAACGTATTTCCATGCAGTATTCGAAGCACGGATGTTGCGGTGACTCGCGTTCGAATCTGTATGCAGACTGCCAAAATAATTGGTTTCTCAGCTGTATACTATAGTTCATCTTATCTGCGAGCGGAGCCAAAGCTAGAAGCGCGAGACCAGCGCTTTTTGCGTTTCTGCCCAGCTCGCGCGCTCGGGCAAAGCCTGAAGGCACGAAGCTTTCGTGCTCGCGCTTCCAGCTTTGCCTTCGCTCGCACATAAGGTGAAACGAAGTATAGATGAGCAATGTAGCCAGTGCAGTACAACCGCTAGCCTAAGGTTTTTAACTTGCACCACGCTGTAGTGATACACGATCGCACGCCGGTACGATGCTCATTTATATCGAAACGGGCAGGAATGGGGATTAATGCAGACTGTCTTTTGTGTAATGTATAGGCAGTGTGGCCCCGGCTTAGAGAAATCTCAACAGTGCCGGGGTCGTAACGGAAATGACAAGAGTGGCTGGGAAAGGCTTATGCGCCCCACTAACAATTACCGGGGCGTCCAGGTTTCTGTTATCCAAAGGGACATCATTTTGTATGAGGTAGAGCGCGTCGTTATGTGTAATCGTTACGCTCTTCCTGGAAATGGCATCTGCAGTAGAGCGCGACCTCTTCTGTTAGTTGATGACTGTGATCGTTGATGATCCCAGTCACAATGAGTTTGGCCGGCGCCTAGCGGTCAATAAAAGAGAAATTGTGTCGAGGTGTTATAGCCTGAGCCCCATCCACACACTGCTCCAAGCAAGGGGCGTCCAACGATCGCCTTGCGCCAAGTTTAGTTGATGCGAACGCAGGAAGAGCGGCGGTGGCCTACGCTCTTCCTACGCTCTTCCTACAGCATATATATTCACAATGTCAATTTACGTCAAAAAACGTTTCTGATAATTTTACCAAGAGATTAATATAAATAATTTTGGCAGTTTCAAGGTTTCATCAGCAATGAGCCTGTAGCTTTCAAGTTTGGGCAGCGCCTCTGTTGAACAAAATCCAATATATTTCGGTCGTGTTTCGGTTGTGAGTCATTGCACGTTTAACACGTTGCTCGTGGACGCTAAGCTGGCAGAATTTCATTTGTCAAGGTGCAAAAAACGTAAAGGTGCAAAAAAACAAAACAAAAACAAAAACAAGAAACGTTAGGGAATAACATTCTTGTTGTTTTGATAAAACTCTGGAAGCGCGAGCTGCGTTTTTTTTTTTAATTCCTTTTGTCATATTTTTTAGACGCACTGTTACCGCGCATAGACAAATGCTGACACACACGCTTGTAAACGAACGTGGCTCGTGCATGATCCAACGCTGCAGCGCTGCTTTATGCTCGTTGCATGGTCGCGTCTTACGTAAAGCCCCTTAGTCTTTCGGTCGCGCCCGCGCCCCTTGGCCGAGAGAAACGGGCTTATGCTGTAACGCTTTCGAAGAACGACGAATGGCGAAATAGATTTGACAGTACCCTTATCTGGATGGTCGGTTTCTTAATTAAAATCATAAGCCTGAAAGAGAAAGCAAAACTAAGTTCAAGTCGTTGCCTGCGCGATCTATAGCATGCTAACCTGGTTGTTATACGCGTTACATTCAACCTACACGAATAATGTTAGACCAAAACACCGATGAGAAGTCATTTGCATTTGAGGAAAATTTTATGTGGCGATGAGCCGGACGCGTAAAATGAGACTGCTTAGATCACGGGCTTGTGTAAATTACACATATATAAAGGATTCGGACGAGCTCCAGCACCTCAGTCAGTCGTCCTCGAGTACAGAGAGAAGTTGGAGCTCTCTGTTAACAAACTATTACTCGGTTACCGTTCTCAGAAAGTGAGTCATATGTGATTACGTGCGGCACAAGTTTCTTTAATATTATAAATAATAATTAAAATTATAACTATTACTAATAACGAAAAGTAATATCTATAATAATAAAAACGTAGCACCGTTACTAACAATTATAATATCATTAAGTAAGTAAACACTAATCATTTTAAATTTTATGTTTCAAAGCCGCTTTGCAACCACATTTCTGAGTAAATTCGCTCCATTGAACACTGCTGCCAAGTAACGGAAGAAGAAGAGAAAGCCACATAGCGGACGTGTATTCCATTCGCTCCTATTTTCTCTGCTTACTGTTACTACGTTGCCCATCGCCAGTGAGTATTTATTTTTTTCTCTGACTTTATCATAAGCAGTTCTTGCTGGCTTGCAAGGTTCTGGCTGGCCCGTTGCGCGGCACTCCAGCCGCCAAGGACATGGAAATTTCAACTTCCTTAGTCGCCGCCATGGCGGAACCGCTCCCGCCTGACGACGAAGAACTCGGGCTCAATTGCTGACGACAATCAAGGTGCGTTCCAGGATGTCGTCCGCGGAACAAAGAGACGCTGCCCAAGTCAAGCCTCTGGTTCTAGCGAGAAGACTATCATCACCCAAACAGAGCCCACTGTCGGTCTCGTTGTTCTCTTCACTCCTGTGGATGGAGATGTAAGAATTGACTCCATCAATTCGGTTCGCCTCACGTCCACTCTGGAGACGCTCGTTCCTTCGTGTGTTATTGAGGTGCGCTATAACAGGCGGAAGAATCTCCTAGCGATTGACACGCGAAATGGACAGACGACACGTACTCTTCTTGGGCAGACTACGCTTTGCGGTATGAAAGTGCGTGCTTTCGAGCCTCGTGGAAAGGCCTCCAGCGTCGGAATTGTCCGCGACATTGACAGCACCCTTTCTGACTCAACAATACTCGGCGTTCTGCGCTCAACAGTAGGCATCTGCAACGTCCGTCGCATCGGCAAGTCCACTACTATTCGTGTTGAGTTTGCTTCTCCTACACTTCCTGAGCACGTCTACGTCGGCCTGGTTCGACATGGCGTCGACTTGTCAACAACCCTATTCAATGCCACCGATGCGGTTTGTTTGGCCATGTTGCGGCTGTTTGTAAGCGGTCCCTAACTTGCCTCTGATGCGCACAGCCTCACGCAACTACTAAATGCAAAGGCTCGAGCACTCTTTGCGTCAACTGCAAGAAGCCTCATGAAACAACATCACAACAGTGCCCATTCTGGCAAGCTGAGCGCTCCGTGTGTCGCTATCGCTGCGAGAACAATGTGTCCTTCGCAGAAGCACGAGCCCAAGTTGGCAAACGTACGGCCGAGCGCGCGGCTCCACGAGCTGAAGCTGCAACAGAGATGGTTGTTTTAACTGAAACACTTCAACGGAGACGACGTCATTCTCGACGACGCAAGGCGGAACAACCTGTTGCAGACAAACAAGACCCGTCATCATCGCTTGTCGCCGAAGCCCCGAAGCCGATGGACACAGAGCCTCCGCCTAAGGAAGCACCTGTCCTTGTCTCCTCCGGCGAGAACATCGGCGGCAAAGCTACAAAGCAGCGCTGCAAAACAAGCCCCCATTGTCGTCACCACCAGTTCAGGCCGGACCTGTACTCCCGGCCACTCAAGCTCCTCAAAGTGTTGGACAGGAGGCGATACCGTCCCTTCCAAATCCAAGCACACTCACTTCCTCGTTAGGTAGCTTCGCTCGCCAAATACTCGTCATAGCGCGACAATTTCTCCCGCTTCTACAGTACCCATGGGCAAACCAGCTCCTGAATTTTATCACACTTATAGAACCTCTGGTCGAAAGTTTTCTGCGATGAAAGTTTTTACCCTGCTCAGTTTTATTTTTATGGCTACCTGCCCATCTATTTTACAATGGAACGCCCGCAGCATCACTTCTAAATTAGCAGAGTTGCAGTATTACCTTGCATCTCAGCCGGTACCTATACTTGCAATTTCGGAATGCCGTCTCAGACATGGCTCTCGAATTCAGCCCGATGTCCATTACCCTAGCGCGGCGGCCACGCCTAACAGCTCGTCACGGGCATCCCTCTTTGTTCACTCGAGTGTGCAGCAAGCTGCAGAGGATGTGTCCCATCTGTGTACAGAAACAGCAGAATTTGCAGCATGCACGGTTATATTTCGCTCCTTTAAGATGACCATTGTGTCTGTATATATATGTCCTACAGGTCGCTTTGATGCGAAGTGCATTCGTAGCCTACGTCTTCAATTTCCTGGTCGTCTACTTATACGCGGAGATTTTAACGCACACCATCCTCTCTGGGGTAGTAAACGCACGACGCCTCGGGGTACGGCTCTCGCAGACGAGATTGAATCAGCAGATTTGATTATTTTGAATGACGGCTCTCCTACATTTTTTGGTCATCGCGGAGAACCTAGCGTGCTGGACCTTACTCTCGCTTCCCCAAATCTAGACGTGTACTGGTCGTTGGATGCGGACACACGTGGAAGCGATCATCTTCCAATTTTGATGAATATACCCGAAGTGACCCGCCTTCCGCGTCGCCAATACAGCGTAACAAATTGGGACGTATTTCGCGAAAATTTTCGCTTTCTTGAGCCATCAGAGGATATACTAAAAGCTATTCCTGCATGTCTCGTTCAATCCACATATAAAATATCTTTAAGGATATCTCAGCCGTCCCCGGATTTGAAGTTCGTGCGCTTGCGTGCTGTTCGCCGCCGCACTCAGCGTCGTGCGCGCCGATCTGGCAAGGTCTCTCATTGGATAGACTGTCGTCGTGTTACGTCAGCGTTACTGCGTCATACTCGTGCACTTCGTCGTCGACAATTTCGTCAATTTGCCTCGTCATTAACTCCATGCACACCTAAGCCAAAGATCTACAAAGTACTGAGAGGTATGGGCTGCTCTCCAACACCTCGAGATGTGTTCATCGCCCTCAGTCTTAAAACTGGCCTTGAATTATCACGACTTGCAGATGATTTCGCGGTGCGCTTCATTGTACCCCAACGCCCCTCTGGATCTTCATATCCTCGATCACTGACTGGTCCTGCACGAAGTCCGGAGAGTATGGATCATCCTTTCACAGTGTCGGAACTAGATGCGGCTCTTAGGAAATGCAAACGCCACAGTGCTCCTGGGTCTGATGGCATTACTTACCAAGCATTGCGTAACCTGAGTGACAAGTCACGCATCGTCTTGCTCGAACGCTTAAATTTGGCGTGGACTACTGGTATTCTTCCGCAAGAGTGGAAGCATGCTGTAGTAACCCCCATTTTAAAACGAGGCAAGCCTTCGTCGGAATTGTCATCGTACCGCCCAATATCTTTAACCTCGTGTGCTGGAAAACTTCTAGAACGCTTGGTGCTTACGCGTCTTCAGTGGTACCTTGACGACATTGAAGCGCTGCCACCCTGAAATAGCGGGATTCAGAAGTGGACGCTGCACCGCTGACTGTATTGCGAGCCTTACATCAGCGTTGGAAGACGCTCGTTCACGAGGAGACACTGCTTTGGCAGTGTTTCTTGATGTTGAACGAGCTTTTGACTCGGTTCCACATGATGTAGTTCTTGCCTGCTTGAATCACCTTGGCATAACAGGAGGAATGCTAAAATATTTCCAAGAGTTTCTCAACAACAGGACATTTAATGTTTGCTTGGGCAAGACTACAGGAACCGTGCATCCACTGTTGCGTGGGTTACCTCAAGGTAGTTGCCTTAGTCCAGTACTATTTAACATCGTAATGACGACAATACCTTTATGCATGCATAAATCACCACACCCGTAGTGGTATTATCATCTATGCAGATGACATCTGTTTGTGGGCTTCCCATTCTGATCGACGCATTCTACGCCCCTTTATGCAAACATCCCTCGCGCGTGTTGCAAACATGCTAGAAGACCTCGGACTTTCCGTCTCAGCGCAAAAAACAGCGGTGCTCGCTTGTTCCCGCCGCCCCTTTCGTCATGGATTTCCGCGGCTTACTTTATGTGGGACTCGAGTACCGCGCGTGCGTAACTATCGATACTTGGGGGTCGATCTTGATTCCCGATTATGTTGGCGTCGGCACGTTACGAATCTTGTACGTCAGACGGCGATGACGACATCTCTTATTCGTCGACTTCGTGGACTTGAGTGGGGACCGGCCCCTAAAGCCCTACTATGCGTGCACCGGGCGCTTAACCTTTCCCGCATTCTTTATGCGGCGTCATATTTGCCGCCTACGCGATCTCTATGGGATCAGCTGGAACGATGCCACCGAGCCGGAATACGAATGGCTCTTGGCTTTCCCTCGTACTCTCGAATCGATGCAACGTGGATTGAGGGCCGAGAGATGTCGGTAGCTTTACACGCTGTGAACCGTGCTCTTAAACATCTGGTTCGGCTTGCTGAGTCGACCAGTGGTGTCTCGCTGTTCACTGACATGCAACAGCGTCATCTTTCACAATATGGCGGTCACTGCACCTCTCTAGTTGAGGCTCTCGGCTTCATACCCTCCGTCCATTCTCCTCCAGTTGACTCCCCGTGGAGCAAGCACCCGTTCACCATCTACGAGGACATCCCGGGTTTCCACGGAAAATCACGACACCCCTCTGTGGTTAGTCGAGCCCTGACAGAGGAGGTGATGACGTCTCGGCATTCCTCGTTTACGGCCATTTATACTGATGGCTCTGTCGACTTCATTCATGATGTCGCGTCTGCAGCTTACCACATCCCATCAGAACCCTGCTCATGGTCAGGACGGTTCGACCATGCCGTGTCGTCGACTACAGCTGAGCTGAGTGGAATCCACGCAGCTCTTCTTCACATCACGACAAAACCACCAAATAACTGGCTTTTGGCAACAGACTCTCGGTGTGCGGTGCAAAATATCCTCAGCAACAAAGGCGCCAATCCTGATTTGGTTCGTGAAATAATTAGTCTGGGTCATCTACTTGTCTCCCATGGCTCTAACCTTCGAGTGCAGTGGATACCTTCGCACATTGGCTTACCCGGAAATGAGATGGCTGACGATCTGGCCTCAACCGCTCTAAAACTGCCCACTGCGACGTTGAATCTCCCCAGCCACTCTGACCCGAGGTTGGCTATCAAGACTTGGATACAACACAAGCATCCCAGTTTCCAGTGTGGCGTCTGATGAACCTCCTCCTCCAGCTTGTACGCGTGGCCTAACACGGAAGTTCGCTTCCCTCCTCCTCCGCTTAAGAGCAGACTGCGCGTACACGCAAGTGAACCTGCACCGCATAAAAAAAACAACCAGCCCCTTCTGCGAGCACTGCGATCAGCCAGAAACGCTGACGCATATATTTTTTGAATGTGGACACTACAATACAGAAAGAACTGTCCTTCTAGCTTCACTGAAGAGCCTCGGTGTTTCAGCCACCCTCGTGGATATGCTATTCCCCAAGGGTCCATCATCCACGTGCACACGTCTCCGAAAGACTGTGTTCAGCTTCTTGGATGCCTGTGGGCTTCTAGAAAGGCTGTGATGAGTGAAAAAATACGACCGCCCACTTCTCTTTTCGTGCTTGTGTGCCAGTGATAGTTTTTTCTCGTGAAGTTTCCTGCGGGAATTTTGTGAACAATTTGTGATGCTCGCGTTCTAGATATGCCTATTTTCTCACTTTTGACTGATTTATTGCCGACTCTTTATTTAACTTTAATTTGTTAACTTGTGTTTCATCATCCTATATTTCTCATCGCCATATGTTCCCCCTCCTTTCCCCTGCATTCATTCTCATCAAAACTGCAATAACCCAAGCCCGTGAAACTTTTCCACAGCCAGTGAGAAAAACCTCACGTCAGGCAAACACCACCACCACCACCACCACCACCAAGTAACAAGTCATTGTAATAATATTAAAAAATGTGCTAACTGCTAACAAATAAAAAATATGCACCAAAGTAAAACAAAAAAAAATGAAAGCCGTTTACAACTCCCTGTAACGCCGGATTAGAGCGCAGCTCTTGAGGAGGAGGAGGGGAAAGGTACTGGGGGGAAGGTATATCCTTCCTCCCTCCTCCTCACCTCATCATCCTGTCTGCTACTCCTCCCTCCGAGCGCCGTCGCCTCAGGAGGGTCACGTGACGTCACCGGGGTCACGTGATCTCACGGGGGTCACGTGACGTCACTGGGGTCACGTGACCTCACGGGGGTCACGTGACCCTATGAGTCACGTGCGATGACGATTACGTCATCAGTGATGATGACGATGCCGATGACGTCATCAGTGACGATGACGATGCGGATGCCGATGACGCCATCAGTGATGTCACTGATGACGTCATCAAGGGCAATGACGTTGACGATGCGGATGGCGATGACGTCATCAGTGACGTCATCAGTGACGATGACGATGACGTCACTGATGACCTCACGCGTCCCATAATGCACCGCGCGGTTACGCCGACGGCGACGGCGACGCCAACGCCGCTAAAGCCGGAAACGGGCGCCTAAAGGCTGAACTCCATGGAGCGAATTATGCGACGAATAACTGACGAACGCCGCCCGACGGCACGCTCGCTTTGCGCGCGAAGTAGCACTCACTGTACTGATGCCACGCGCAGAGCAAACGTCTATGTGATCATAAAATCCTATATATTTACGCTGCTATATCGCTGCCAGAACTAGATCGTATTCTATAATCGTAGAAAATGTTTGTGGTGAGATTTGTACTATTGGTAAAGTCGTCCGTTAAAGTCGTGATCGTCGAAGGCGGTGTACTGCATCTTTTTTTTTTTTTTTCATTCACTAGGTCCTGCTTGCCTATCTTGAAAAATAAAAATGTCTAAATATTGAGGCTATAGAAAACTGTCTGTCCACTTTCTGTTACGCCAGTGAGTGGCAGCGCGTCCCTTCTTCTTAGACGGTCACCTCAGACACAGCTGACGGCGGCGGAGAAGCGGCCGCCTTGCTGACGACCTGCTGCGCTTGTTGCAGTGGTTGCAGGGGTGCGTACGCGCGGCGCAGAGCGGTTGTTTCAGTCGCTCCGGACACAATGGACGAAGTTCTAGCTAACGCACTCACTGCAGATGTCTGAACCAGCCTATTTAACCTGTTCCTGGCTATAAAGACTTCATGGCATTTTATTTTTACTTGCGTAACGTACACACAAACTCAACTACCTGACATCCTCTACTAAAGCGGCGCTGCAGTTGCCACTGCGAATCTCACACGTATCTGGTTTGTGCGCAGGCTCCGTGTGCACATCTGGTGTGGGTAAACACGGGCTTGTTTGTAAACAGCGTGTTGATGGACATATAGTCTCCGCACAGTTTACAAACAAGAGAGCGAGTGCGGACGTGGAGTACGGAAAATGGCTTGGACGGCTGGGACCTTTTCCCAGGAATGTTCTGCGCCCCCGAGGCATCTACCGAAGTAAGTAACCAACGTTAACGGATCTTCGTCTTTCTCTTTCTCTAACACCAAGAGAAGTTGCATGCTGCGAAGCCATAAACTTCAGGGCCAATGATAGGGGTTGCAGGACATCATTTTCATCGATGCGAAAAGCCACCTCCAATCACACCAGGATGATCCGGCTTGCGACGCAATATCGTCACGTCACCGAACCCGAACCCAAACAAAAAACCTGAGCAAAACCGTTATTTTTGATCGAAGCGGAACAAAACATTAACCGAAATCAAGCACCTATAAGGAACTTTTAGTAAACCGTCACCGCCAATTGTTTGCTAAAAAATCCCAAACCGGAACGGAACAGCAAATTCGTATATCGGGTGCCGGTTCATTAAAAAACGGTTCGGCGAATAAAATGCGAGCTGCGCTTTAAAGGGAAGCTGAAGAGCTTTTCGAAAAAAATGAGTTAATGGTTGATTCTGACGTGTTTGTGCCTGCTGAGTCCAAATATCACAACCGTTTGACCCAAAATAATCCCTAAACGCGAAAAAAGCGAAGAAATCAGAAGCGATCGCCGCAGCGGCACGCCATTGGCTAGTGACGCATGACGCGCCACTACGTCATAAAAGGACCATCTCGATTCTCGTTTGCTCCGTCGCTTGCGGAAGTAGCCGGGCGCCGGGTCTTCTGCTCTTGTAAATCGGGTTCGGCTTCTGATTTTTCGAAATCTTTCGGTGGATCCGAAAGAGGAATGTGTCCAGACGACCCTCGACGTGACAAAGTACGCGTTCCAGCCGTTGGCAAAGTAGGAAAATGACCCCCCGCAGTAATAAACGCAGACACGAGGAACCGCTTGCGCGGACGCGACATGGCCGGCTTCATACCTTCAGGAACGTACTGACTGCTACTTATTGTAACGTAAAACGTTGACGATAAACGGAATGCTATTGACGGGACGCCTCAAGCCGGATTAGAGTGACCCTCCCCAAAACGGTCGTCAGAGGACAAGAATTCTGCACACATCGGCCTTCGTGCTTGCCAGCTGCTGGACGCGTGAGCGTGCAGGCTGCATCGTTCATGAAGGCTGAAGTGGTTTGAAGAGATAGTACACGGTGTGGATAGTATAATCGGCTTCGGGCGACGGGAGAGCTACCCCTGAGATGAGACGGGTGATAAGACAGGGTCGCCGTTCTGCCACCGCCATGTCCTTGCGCACTGTGCGAATAACTGCGCAGAAGGTCCATCCTTATGATAGCGGTACCCTCTGCTGCGTTTAGTTTGTTTGCCACAAACTATTGCGCCATTATAGCTTTAGAAAAAGCGGAGATGTGTGCCCGGCAGCCCTTAATTTGATGTCAAATCGTGAAAGCTTCCTGGGCCTCTACATTCGCATACTTCTACCAAGATTTGTTGACTGCATCACACCACCACCAAGCATTATCATCGTCCGATCGCATTTCTACGGCACAAAGAATTGTTGCATGACACAAACTTTATACGGAAAACACTGCGTAACTTGTGAAAAAAGAACTAAATTCAGAACAGAAGGTCACATGCTTTGTATTTCTAAAAAGCTCTAAAGAGAAATGTGAACCTTTGGAAGGAAAATTTAACAAAATTTATGTTTACGCTTAAAAAATATGCGACCTCAAATAATGTCAGCAACTGTACAAACAAAAAAAAACGTTTATGCTAAAACAAGTTGCACCTTGAACATCGCATTATCAATTGCATGACCACTTATTAGAGCAAGCCCTCCACTCCCAAGTGACTGGGTAGCGGAGTAGATTAAAAGCAAAAGAAAGTAATCTTGGGCTACCCAAGATTGTTTTCTTTTGTTTCCCAGATTTCCCGGACCGGAGTCGGTCCGGAAGATATGGTCACTTCAACAATATAAGAAACCAACACTAATATAAGGCGGTTAACACAAGAGAGCCAGTGGAAACCCGCTATTCGGCTAAATGATCGCGGCTTTTCTAGCACACTGCACAATTCTAATAACGTAATAGCTTTTTCCTAGCTAGTTACGTTTCCTCTTTGCGTGTGACTTTTAATGCGCTCAATTGCCTTCTTACCTTCAGAGATGGTCGGCAGAGCGTCGGGTTCAGGCGAGCCTTCTTCAGACCCAAACCCATTCGTACATAGTTTTCATATGCGCCGTCCGAGACACGTTTCGAACAAAAAACGGTGATGAAAGATGATGTAAATAATCCCTGGAGAAGGGGAACAAGGGTGACAAAGGACAAACATAAATCTCCAAACACAGCTAGGTGACTGGTGCGCGACCGACAAAATCCGCCTGATCCGGGTATCGAACCCGGGACCTCTCCATTACAGGTGGAGCGCTCCACCAACTGAGCTAACCAGGGGTTAGACGTCGGTAGAAGAAACGGGTTTTATCAGCTGTCACCAGTCTAACACCAACAAGGGTGAAGCTTGCAATTTAAGGTTATAATTATAATGCAATTAAATGCAAAGGTGCAAGCGATCTGGACAAGAATGATGAAAATAATCCCTGGAGGAGGGGAACAAGGGGGACAAAGGACAAACATAAATCTCCAAACACAGCTAGGTGACTGGTGCGCGACCGACAAAATCCGCCTGATCCGGGTATCGAACCCGGGACCTCTCCATTACAGGTGGAGCCCTCCACCAACTGAGCTAACCAGGGGTTAGACGTCGGTAGAAGAAACGGGTTTTATCAGCTGTCACCAGTCTAACACCAACAAGGGTGAAGCTTGCAATTTAAGGTTATAATTATAATGCAATTAAATGCAAAGGTGCAAGCGATCTGGACAAGAATGATGAAAATAATCCCTGGAGGAGGGGAACAAGGGGGACAAAGGACAAACATAAATCTCCAAACACAGCTAGGTGACTGGTGCGCGACCGACAAAATCCGCCTGATCCGGGTATCGAACCCGGGACCTCTCCATTACAGGTGGAGCGCTCCACCAACTGAGCTAACCAGGGGTTAGACGTCGGTAGAAGAAACGGGTTTTATCAGCTGTCACCAGTCTAACACCAACAAGGGTGAAGCTTGCAATTTAAGGTTATAATTATAATGCAATTAAATGCAAAGGTGCAAGCGATCTGGACAAGAATGATGAAAATAATCCCTGGAGGAGGGGAACAAGGGGGACAAAGGACAAACATAAATCTCCAAACACAGCTAGGTGACTGGTGCGCGACCGACAAAATCCGCCTGATCCGGGTATCGAACCCGGGACCTCTCCATTACAGGTGGAGCGCTCCACCAACTGAGCTAACCAGGGGTTAGACGTCGGTAGAAGAAACGGGTTTTATCAGCTGTCACCAGTCTAACACCAACAAGGGTGAAGCTTGCAATTTAAGGTTATAATTATAATGCAATTAAATGCAAAGGTGCAAGCGATCTGGACAAGAATGATGAAAATAATCCCTGGAGGAGGGGAACAAGGGGGACAAAGGACAAACATAAATCTCCAAACACAGCTAGGTGACTGGTGCGCGACCGACAAAATCCGCCTGATCCGGGTATCGAACCCGGGACCTCTCCATTACAGGTGGAGCGCTCCACCCACTGAGCTAACCAGGGGTTAGACATCGGTAGAAGAAACGGGTTTTATCAGCTGTCACCAGTCTAACACCAACAAGGGTGAAGCTTGCAATTTAAGGTTATAATTATAATGCAATTAAATGCAAAGGTGCAAGCGATCTGGACAAGAATGATGAAAATAATCCCTGGAGGAGGGGAACAAGGGGGACAAAGGACAAACATAAATCTCCAAACACAGCTAGGTGACTGGTGCGCGACCGACAAAATCCGCCTGATCCGGGTATCGAACCCGGGACCTCTCCATTACAGGTGGAGCGCTCCACCAACTGAGCTAACCAGGGGTTAGACGTTGGTAGAAGAAACGGGTTTTATCAGCTGTCACCAGTCTAACACCAACAAGGGTGAAGCTTGCAATTTAAGGTTATAAATATAATGCAATTAAATGCAAAGGTGCAAGCGATCTGGACAAGAATGATGAAAATAATCCCTGGAGGAGGGGAACAAGGGGGACAAAGGACAAACATAAATCTCCAAACACAGCTAGGTGACTGGTGCGCGACCGACAAAATCCGCCTGATCCGGGTATCGAACCCGGGACCTCTCCATTACAGGTGGAGCGCTCTACCCACTGAGCTAACCAGGGGTTAGACGTCGGTAGAAGAAACGGGTTTTATCAGCTGTCACCAGTCTAACACCAACAAGGGTGAAGCTTGCAATTTAAGGTTATAATTATAATGCAATTAAATGCAAAGGTGCAAGCGATCTGGACAAGAATGATGAAAATAATCCCTGGAGGAGGGGAACAAGGGGGACAAAGGACAAACATAAATCTCCAAACACAGCTAGGTGACTGGTGCGCGACCGAAAAAAGCCGCCTGGTCCGGGTATCGAACCCGGGACCTCTCCATTACAGGTGGAGCGCTCTACCAACTGAGCTAACCAGGGGTTAGACGTCGGTAGAGCAAACGGGTTTTATCAGCTGCCAGGCGGATTTTTTCGGTCGCGCACCAGTCACCTAGCTGTGTTTGGAGATTTATGTTTGTCCTTTGTCCCCCTTGTTCCCCTCCTCCAGGGATTATTTTCATCATTCTTGTCCAGCTCGCTTGCACCTTTGCATTTAATTGCATTATAATTAAAAAAAAACGGTGTACTTGCTTAAACCCACCCACCCCTTTAAAATCTTGGTGACGAAGTGGAAAAGACGGTAAGCGGGAAAAACAACTCCGGCGAGCGCTGTTCGTGAAAGCTGGCGGCTACACATGAGTACGGCATCGCGCAAGAGCACCAGTCAGTTGGTTCGGTGCCACGAGAATTCCGCAAACGCGTGAACAAACAAGAGGACAATCAACACGTACGTCCGGCGATTGAGTCCATAGCATGACCGGTCAACGGATCAAAGCAAGCGTTATGCAGCGGCAGAACGACGACGGCTCGAAAAGACACTATAGTAGGTTACAAGTCAAGAAGGTAGCGGCAAATGCCCCTCAAGGGGAATCATATATCCCTCCGCCACCTCCGCATCCAATAGCGTCCCATCGTTTCCGTGACGTTGCGGCCAACGCGCGAGGAGGGTCGTGCCTTTCGGTACATATTTGCTTTATCTCTCGACTTTGACTTAGCATTGTGGAAGCCACGAGAGGGAGATTAATTATAATGCAATTAAATGGAAAGGTGCAAGCGAGCTGGACAAGAATGACGAAAATAATCCCTGGAGAAGGGGAACAAGAGGGACAAAGGACAAACACAAATCTCCAAACACAGCTAGGTGACTGGTGCGCGACCGAAAAAATCCGCCTGGTCCGGGTATCGAACCCGGGACCTCTCCATTACAGGTGGAGTGCTCTACCAACTTGCCCAGCTCGCTTGCACCTTTGCATTTAATTGCATTATAATTATAACCTTAAATTGCAAGCTTCACCCTTGTTGGTGTTAGACTGGTGGCGGCTGATAAAACCCGTTTGCTCTACTGACGTCTAACCCCTGGTTAGCTCAGTTGGTAGAGCACTCCACCTGTAATGGAGAGGTCCCGGGTTCGATACCCGGACCAGGCGGATTTTTTCGGTCGCGCACCAGTCACCTAGCTGTGTTTGGAGATTTGTGTTTGTCCTTTGTCCCTCTTGTTTCCCCTTCTCCAGGGATTATTTTCGTCAGGGAGATTAAGTCTTCCCCCTTCCGATGGAAACAAAGACGACTTTCGGGGATTAGCTTCCCCCTCCGATTGATACAAAGGCTGCTTTCAGGGGCTCGGTTCCTTCTGCGATGAATACAAAGGTCGCTTTCTTAAAAAGTGGGGGTCGGAGACAAGTTGGCACCACTCTGTGGCCATTATCTATCCATTGAAGCGGAACAAGGAGCGTTTCCAGTGAACTCTTCTTTCGATTGCGGAGGAATTTGAAACCGGCGCACCACGCTTGTGGGAGGAGCTTCTCCTACCTTCTTAAAGGAGTCATGAAACACTTTTCCAATATTTTCCTGTTTACCTTTCCTCCTCAACTCATAAATCGCGCATTCTACCGAACAGTTCAAGAAGACGGAAAGGGGGAGTCCCCTCTTGCTCGGGGTCTCGCTTGTGTAATCCGGACACATCCAATCTCCCCCTAGAAGATTAGCCCGTCGCTTAAAATTCAGCAAAAGTTGCTTTTCCCACCCCGTTCTCCCCGAAGCTGACAGTGCTATGAAAGCTACGTGCTCCTTAGGCCAGCCACACCTTTGCCAGGTGATCACGCTCTCTCGCGCATACCTACGCGCATACCCTCTGCGCGCGCATACCCTCTGCGCGCGCAGAGGGTATGCGCGTTTGGGTCAGGTGATGAAAGGGGGGTGGCTGATTGGTCCGGCAAGCGCGTAGCTTCCACCCCAATGTCAGCTTAGGATGAAGGGAATAAGTGAGGTCCGGTGTCGTGTGACGTTCGTTTGGGCCCGGTGACGCGCTGCGGGGTCCCTATGACGCGCTGCGGGGTCCGCGGATGTATCACAAAGAAAAGGCAGAGAACTTACGAAGGGAAGGAGGTACGAAATAGTCTGCCGTGTTTTTCAAATTTTCGTACCGAAAGTCAAGCTTTTGACTTTGTATCTTTTTTTCTTTTGGCCCACTGAACGATGTGCTATTAGTAAAATACCAATATAAATTGATTTATTGCAGCCCAAAATTCGTTTCATGGGCCCTTTAACTTGTAACCGACTATAGAGCAGCCTACGAGGAAAGCGCGGTCAGCCGCGGCGGAGTCCCTCAGCCGGTCCTTTAGTGACGCCGGCTGACGGGCTTCGTCCTCTCTCCCCTTTCCCCCTGCTTCGGAGAGGCGTGGCTTCGGCGCTACTTTGAAGGCGCTTTTCCGGTTAATCCGCGCAGAAAATAACCAAACGAATACGATATTCGTGATGGCTGAGGTCTCGTTAACTAGGCTCAGGTGTTTTTTTCTCATATTTAAAACCGCTTCAGCTTCCCTTTAAGTCTTGAGGGGGGTGGCGCGAAGTCAATTAAATACTTGCGACGCAGTTTTGACTAAAAAAAACAGCGGCGATAAGAGACAGCTCAATAATAATGATACAAAAAAAAAATATTTCACGTCTATGTGCAGCCCTTACTTGGCGTTTGCGAGTCCACGCGGTGGCGTACACTTCTATATTTCGTTTCACCTTACCATGAACCGCAAAGGAAGCTACGAGTCATCGGAGCCAATCCATAGCGCGGAGGGTGTCACGTGTCCTTCCGGTTGGGCGGTGCGACGCGGGCAGCGCGAAGTCACGTGACAAGCTACGAGCTATGGATTGGAGCAGGTAGCTCGTAGCTTCAATCGTGGAACGTGGTAAGGTGAAACGGAGTATATCTGCAGCTACGCCTTTAACTATGCCAAGAGGCTAAATAGCTATTCTTTGTGTGTGTATCTGTGTATGTGCCACTAGTGTGTGTGTTTGTCTCTTCTTGCTGCTAAGCAATATTCCTCAAGAAAAGAGAAAGAAAACATAAGCATCAAAATAAAAACAAAAGTCTACGGCTGTCTGTGTGTTTGTTCCGTGGTGACAAAATCTGAAGGCGACAAGAGGCGAAGCCGCGGCAAGCGCGACAAACACTGTGGCGCCAGTCTCCGGGACACGAATCACCCGTGCAGCCCGAAACCCTAAACGCTGATTGAAGATTTTTTTTTTTTATTTTAAGAGCAGGATATTGCTTGTTTTTTATCTTTTTTTCGTTTTAATCGTCTTTAGACTGCAGTTCAATGTCCTCCTCTTCTTCAACTCGGTCGTTCAAGCAAAGCGTTTGGGCCACGGTGGTTTGGGCAAGCGGGGTGGCTATACTCCGTTTCACCTTAAGCGCGAGCTCATAGCGTTGGTAGCTGCCCTTAATGCACGAGTGCTTGTGCCATAAGATGTGCCATAGAGCAAGGAGCTTGCGCTTGCAGCTTTTTTTGCGGTACGTCATAAGGTGAAATAAGTTATAGCGTGTGACGCACCAGCTCGGAGCACGTGGAGAGAAAGCTCACGCTGCAGAACCCAAAGATCCTGGGTTATAGGGAGTATTCACTGGCGGTCATAGCTGTGTGCGCGAATGCTGAGCGCGTGCTGATGGCGAGCTTCCACAGTTCTTTTGTAACGTGCACTCCGCACCCTCAAGATTGCCGGTCTTAGCAACCTATTAATGTGGGCTCTTTCAGAGCATGCGCTCTAGACATCACCCACAAATATGGCGCCCAGTGAATACTCCTTATACTACTGACAAAGCCTGGCAGATCGCCACGAGAAGCGGCCGCCGAAATTGAAGGGGTAGAGCGGCAGGCAACGGATGAGAGGAGAGTCACGTGACGGGCGCACCGCTGCGGCGAGACGCCGAAACACACTTCTCCCGAGCGATGGAATATCCGCTCGTGCTCCTCGCGGTGTTCCTCGCGCAACCGCTTCTTCTCTCGTCGGGTTTGAAAACCATGTTTTTGGTCCTCGCCGCTCCCAAAGCTGTGCGCTGACGTCCAGGTTCCCCGAGAAATGCTCTGTGCTACCATATCCTCGCGCTCCAAATCTGCGACCGGGCACTCTATGGCTCCGTCGTCGAACTGCCAGGCTTTGTCAGTATAGAAGAGGCTATGGTTCAATCCACACCCCTGCCCGTTTTGATCTGGATGAGCATAGTACCGGCGTGCGGTCGTGTATCACTACTGCGTGGTGCAGGCAGGCTAGCAGTCGTACTGCACTGACTAAACTTGATGACGTATCAATGTCGCCATGTTCTGGCAGGCAAAACTGCTGTCTAAACAACTAACGACTAATTTGTTTTTGGTGGGTAGTTTGCGAGTAGGACGTGCTACCGTCACGATGTCAGTTTGCGTGCCGGCTGATTGATTTCATGTGAGTAGTGCACTTTGGTACTGTTTATGAGCTCGTGTATGACCACTTAATTTGCGTTGAACGGTGTTTGCGATACAAATTCAAGATCCCGAAATGGAAATTAAGCATATATTTGTTTTGCTTTCCCCGTTTCCGCAGCACGAGTCTAATGACCCTTCTTTTTATGCAGATGACTTCGTGCAACACACTTGTTATACACGACTTGGAGTGGTGCATTTTTAAAAAAAAAAAAACAGCTTGAAGAGGTTTGCGCTTGGTGGAACCGGTCACCGACCGAACTGTTATTTTGAGTTCATCATTAAACCGGAACCAAACCGGAACAAAACGCAAAGCTACTTGAACCCGAACACAAACAGAACCGGAATAATTACCGGTTAGACTCCCTGCTTGAAAGAAATTGTAAAAAACTGGACAATACTTAGAACAGCTTACACAAACTCGCGCATTTTGAAAAGGGTTTTCAACATGCCAGTCCACCCAGGTTCACAATTCCGGTTCGTGCTCTTACATACACGATCAGAACTTGTTTTAGAACACTAAACAAATAGTGCCGAACTTGTTCTCTCGCAATAAAGGGGCCGTGCAAGGATATTCGCTTGGAATATTTTTTACTTTACACGAAATTACTAGCACTATAGTGGGACTCAAACGCAACGCCACTGACGAAAAAACTGCTTTGTTGTAGTGTAATTTCAAGGACAAAAACGAGCGTCTTCTTTCAATCCCTCCTTCGCAAAAATCGATGACGTAACTGAGGGGTTGCAGTACCCTCGGTTACAATTATATTCACACTAAAACTATGTGCAAAAGCTAATATAATTATATTCCTAGCCGACGTGTTGGTATAGGTACACTTCTAGCAAAAAGAATAAAACAGAAAGAGAGCGAGACACATACGGGCATTTGGTTTATTATTTCTGCTCAAAGTAAACTAATATAATTGCTCGTGCTCTTTATTTCGCCGCCCTATGACATTTTTTTTTTCGTAAGTGGTCCTTTTTAAACAAAAAAAGAGTTTCATTCGAACTATAAATAATAATTAAAAATTGTGCTCTATTCGACAGAGCAGATGAGTGTTACGATGTTGCTGTGTTAACTTCCCATGACTTATTCTAATCTCGGGTGGCGAAGGTCCGAAAAGACATTGCTGGGTGTAAAAGGATGTTACTGGTATCTTGGCAAACGTATTTATTAAAACCTTGTCTGAGGCCTTCCATGTAGAGGGTACTTTTCTTTTTTATAAATAACTGAATAATTTGCAACTACTCAATTATAAAACCAAGCTTAAAGATACAATCTCATAAATTCTCCTATGCCAACAGAGATAACATACAACCTGAGGTTTTTTCCCCCTTTGAGGGGTGCTACTGTTTTGCGTAAGCGTCTATGCCTTTTAAATCAAACAAAATAAAGCAAAAATTTAGAAAAAAAGTATGTACGCAGTTTTATCAGTATCTAACCGTCTTTCTGAACAAAATTCTGTTGTTGATCTCTATCTTGACACACCGACCACAGCTGTTCGTGCGCTGTCTGTCGGCTAACAGACGCACAACTCTAAATGCAAAGAAGAAAAAAAAATCGATGGAAATTGATATTGGCGGAACATTCCCCAGGGACGCGAACACCGCGAAAACCGTTGAAAGCTTGAGTGCCGCGACGATGTCGTGAAGAACGACCCGCACCTCCCGACCGAAGAACATTTCGTAACGTTATTGTGTAGACATTCTCCGCACCCTGTTTGTTACCATATTTGTCCAGGAACCGCCATGCCTCTGGCAGCCATATGCGTCCAGCGGTCAGTCACCTTCGCTTACAAAAGCTATCGGAGCACGACAGACAGCCGGAACAACAAGGGGATAGGCGGAAATGGCAAAAGTTACCCAATCTGATTGTCTGGCACCTCTGTAGATTCACGGGACATCCTGGTTTTTGTTATACTATGAAGCGACATCGTGTACGTCGGTGCGCGTCGTGCGTGTTTTGTTCGTTACGCTTCTTCCTGAAAATGGACAATGCCGCAGGAGCACACAGTCTCTGGTGTAGCTGATGACGGTGCGGTGCCTCTTGCTGAAGCGTACCGTGTGTTCCTTCCGAGTGTGGCGGGCGCATGGCGGAGAAAGAAATTGTGTCGATGCGTTTATTTTATCACTGTCCACAGACCGGTTCCTGCACCCGACGTGCCATATTTCCCATATCCGTAGCATTCCGTGTTTTCGGAGTTTATTTTTTCTGAAATTCGGGGGGTGCTTTTTGGAGTTGTATCCGAGTTTATTTATGCAATTCATGATTCTCCGAAATTCGAAGTTTAAGTGTTTTATTTTTTTTTGTTCTATATTTTTAAATCATAAAAAAAATGTTCGGACAAAAACGTACACTAAATTCATAAAAAAAAAAAAAAAAAAATCACCGGTACCGAAAGGTATTTCTGCAGCTCCGTTTGGTACGGGAGCCCCTGCGATTGGCAGTACTAACTGTACCATGACACATCTTGAAAACAAGTGAAACTTGAATAAACGTCGGTACTTTAAGATAGCCAAACACGCATAAAACTTTCAGCTGCCCTCCTCATCCAATGAAATTTACAGGCTCACGTCTTCCACTGTTATAAAAACACAACCCCTCCTCCCTCTAAAAAAGCACAAATGGGGTCCACCCTGAAAACCGGAACAGTGACTTTTGTTGTGGTCCAGAAATAGAAATACATTGACCCATTTGAACTTAACGAATATTAATAAGGTTAACGACGAAAGTTTTTTTTTTTTTTTGTCATTAAACAAAATTAAAAAGTTTGATTGGCCTTTTCTAAAATTTCTAGCCCAGTGCTTTGACGAACTTTGTTTGTAAAATATTGTATTTTTTTCTTTTTATTATGACTTCGAAATTCGGAGGTTTTTGGATAAATCCGAATTGCCGAAGTTTTACCGGCGAGGTTTTTCGGAGGTCATTGAATTTATTCGAAAACACGGGACCCGACATATCCGTCATCCATCGATCTTACTGGATGCCTGGAAATGTCCTGGAACGGAGTGACCTTTCGCAAATTTGTCGCAAGTTGGATGACAATTTGTGCTAACCGTCACTTGTGCTACTCCTTGGCTCCCAGAAAACATAAGAGTTTAAGACATTCAAGTAAGTACCCACTATTGTTAGAGAAAGGTAGACTTGAAAAATAACACCGAGAGCTAAAATTTGAGACAAAGGAGAACGTTAAACGGTGCTAACAGTTGGTCACACTCCCGCCTACATGAAGACTGTGATTAGCTAAATTCAGCAGACTGCAAAAAAAAGCAATGCTAACTTCAGTGGATTACCTCCGTGCCCCGGGCGATCAAACAAATATTCATTATACACAGTATTCGTCATAAATACGAAGTGCTACGGCTGCCATGCAAGGCCCGATACTTAAAACTGGAGCAGTTCCCGCTTCGAGACAATTTTTGTGGCCGCACAGTGCAGATGAAAGGTGAATCTGCCTAGCTTTAATCGGCACTCAAGATCTGAAAAGGCTTGTGAAATAGCCAGATGTTGGGGCTGCCCACTTTCAGATACATTTATAAAATATCTTTCCCCTTTTGTTAATATAAGCTGTTCGGGTATACGAGTGTTTACGTGCAGCTCTAATCAAACTAGCTAAGTACTAACATCAACAAAAATGAAAACTACGTGTAGGTGACAACAAATAAAAAAAATTACTTTTGAAAAATAAATATAAACGACCGCTCCGTACTTGGAGAGCGGCCCGATGGCTAAACACGAAACCGACAACTCTAGCTCAAAGCCAAAGAAAGCACAAATCCAGAAACCCATAATCCGCGTTCCCCCTCCTTCCTAAATAAATCAAAAACAAAGAAAAACGATGCAGAAAACGGCCATAAACGCTCCCCGGAAGCGAACTTCCCTTCCCGCGGCAGTACCCACGTGACGAACCTGCGCGCACTTCCGGTCGGCGCCGGTGTCGCCGCCCTGGCGAGCGATCCGAGAAACAGCAGCAAAGCAGACGCAGCAGACGACGCGCGCCCGCGGGAGAAGCGAATGAACGGCGACGCGGGACGGAGCGGCTCAGGATGACTCACCGAGGCTTCGTCGGATGCTTTGGACGGCGTCGCTTCTCCCACCAACGGCGCTTTCTTCCACCTGCGTGAAGCGGTGAAAATGGAGTTTACTATCGCGGCGCTTCTGTCAACGACGCCGTCGATTCGGCCAGCGCCGTGCTGTTTTGTGTGTGGGTGCCAGTGAGTGCGTGCTGCCGCGGGCGTCGCTTCCTTTGTTGACGCGGTGGCTAGCGTCGCCGTGCTACGTCGGCCGACATGCAACGCGGTTTCTGGCGCTACGCGCTGGGCGCTTGGTTTCTTCTCATGGACTACGCGGCGACGCCGTGCTCGAGCAAGGATATGAACGAACTCGATGAAAGTAAGTACCCATCGAGTTTGTCGTGACCTCGGTTTTTACCGTTTTCCGTGTTGTTGCATGACAAAGCCGCAACCAGACTGCTAATACACCGTACAAAAGGCAGTCTGCGGGCAGTCGGAGGCATGGGCCTTTCTTGTACCTCACATCGGTCGTACAAAAACTGCCTCCACACATGTGTGTGGAAGAAACATGTTTCGAAGATGCTTTACGAAGCGAACACCGCGGGTCTTTTGTATGGTGTGACTGCATCTTCATGCTTTTGCTCTCGCTCGTGGTGCGAATTCGGAGACAGTCCAGCAACGAGGCTACGATTTCATAGCTTATATTCGTTCGTGCGAGATCGGACGTGTTTGTTCATTTTTGCGTCACCATTCACCTCGGGAGTTATCTTGCCGCTCGCTCCCAAGAGCAAGCGGTTCCAGTCAGAGCGTTCGTCGTTCGAGCTTCACCGCATTGCTCGTGGAGAGCCTCGTGGCGAAGCACGCTGAAATGGCTTCGGCCTCGTCTCCTGGGGAATCAAAGCTCGCAGGGCGCGTCCTCATCGGCCGATTCGGACAGCTCCGGCGAACCGGAAACCGCAATCCGTCCAATAATCTGATGACGCAGACCCCGACTCTCTTGCTGCCTCGGGTAGCTTAACTAGGCAACGCTATACGCTGAACTGTATGTTTTTCTATAATCGGCTGGGAATTGTATACATTGTTGATAGAGTTACAGTGCAGAGGGAAACAAATGCGAAGTTATTACATGTATGCGGCAAACGGTACGTGTTCAACAACAAACGCCACCACTATTGATTTATTCCCCTAAAGTAGCGGTCAATCATCCTGCTCATGTACACCGTTCACAGTGTATACAGCAGACATGATAACAGAATTATGTATGACTAGTTTGACCGGACCGCTATGCAAGGAAAAAAAAGGCCTCGGACTCAAACCCCCGGCTGAGTTCAACACGTCCCCCCCCCCCCCCCTCTCTCTCTTCGGATCTAGGGTTTCCTACACAGAGTATACAAAGCTATGGTACAAACCCCCCAGAGCCCCTCCCCAGAAATTTTGGAACATCTAGACTGACAATCCCGGATAAACCCTTGGCCACCACAATGGCAGCTGGTGTGACGTCGATGCAAGCCATGCCGTAAACCAGCCCCGCGAATGTGAACGCAAGGTACGGGCGGCAGCAGCGACGCAGATCCAGAAATTGGTCAGCGTGCGTTTCTAGTACCGCGGACGTGCTGCGCGTTTGTAAACAGATCGGGCGTAAATTCGTGCCTCCGTAAGAACGCAAAAAATAAAAAAAAAAAGAACAGAACGAAAAGTTAGCGAGAATTTGCAATGCAAAGAAGTCGAATGAAGGCCACGCTTTAAATTCGCTCTTTCTCAGCGATCTATTTGGTTGCGTGGTGGATACATCACCGAAGCGCTTTACTGAAGGCCTGAAATCGGGCGCTATTAACGCGAATGGGTGATTTTCGTTTCTGCAAGTCCGTGGCTCTGAACGCGCCTGTTCACGTGCTTGAATTTGAAGAACTACTCATGAGCCATACGCATGTTTGAGCGATCCATACTTGAGACACAACGCTGTCACAGCTGCTGGTACGAAAGCGTCTCTTCGCCTTGCGTCTCATTTTCGCGAGAGGCACGTGGTCATGGACCGCAAGATCAAGCCATACGCTCGAGCCAGCAGGAGCCAGGACGTGCATCGCGTGTGATTACACTCGCAGCATGCTCCTTGGTGCTTCGGTATTCGGTGATAACTGGGAGCATGCAGGAAGAAGTAGAATTGCACAAATGCTCCCCACAACCACGTCCATCCATACCAAACTTATGAACCGGCACGGGTGAGAATTTTAATGCAGCGCTGGCTTTCGCTTTCCGTGCTCAAGAATTACATACTCTGTCACGTAACTTTCCTCAAAAGGCACGCGGCAGTCCAGGCCTGCAAATATCTTGACTCGATGATGACAGAATCAGTGCTATTAATAGACCGATCTCACCAAGCGCTGGGCGCATGCGTGAAGCCGCCATAACTTTAGTTCACTGGATGCAGAAAGCAGTGCACGAGAGGGCTCGTGCCGTCTCGTCCTCTGTACGCGCAAAGGTCCAGCGAGGTTGTTTCACGTGCAGAAAGACTAAAGTTCCCTTCATGCATCGCGGCAGCGGCAGCGTAGCGAAACTGACTGGTGAGATCGGTCTATTGCCGTTCAGTTAATACACCCATAAGCCATAAGCCATACACCCACATCCATAAGCCATTGAATGATTAGATGAGTGCGCTTAAAACGAATGAACACAGACAAAGCAAATGTGCAAACACTGGACCTGCGCCAGTTCCTAGGCCACTTAGCCAAAGCGATATATTAGAAAAACATAGCACCATTCATTTGACATTGCAGCTTAGGCACTATAGAAGCGAATGGTCAATTTATATTTTTTTTTTATAAGAAAGGTTAGAGTTTTTGCAGCCCCAAGCAATACACAAAGCTTTGAAAAGACACGGAAACAGGAAGAGGACAGCACCACAACGGGCTACCAGCAACTTAACATTAAAAACAAAACAAAAACATACATACACGTTTGTTAAAATGGCGGGACAATGAAATCCATTTTACTTTGGAGAAAGAAGCAGTAGCAAATCACTTTAACAAATGTCATCACTATGGATCCTTATATTAAATACATCGAATATGTCTCTCCCATGTGTTCTTGATTTTTGTTTTATTACATCATTTCACTAGCGCATTATGGTGTCTCCTCTCATTCTCCACGGTCTTTCGGTACGCTTTCAATTTCGTAGAAATGTATACCACTAGCCCACCTATACATCATCCTCCCCCACAACAAATTAGCCCGTGACGGCGATCTACAACATCGAGGTATATATTGCGCCGAGAATAATTCATCAGCGTCGTCCTGGCTACAACACGCGAGAAATGTGGCAGCGCGCCATCCGAGCCCGCGTCCCGCCGTAGCCGTGACAAAGCGGGGCACGGCACGCGCACATCCCTCACAGCTTTCAGGTACTGCTTGATCGATGAAAGCCGGATGCGAACGGCGGAAGCTCGGAGCAAAGCTTTGTTTACCGACAGCACACGGCGAGTGCGCCTAGCCACGACTAGAGCGCTTTTCGACGAGCGCAAGGCCACCGTTTAGCGAAGCGAAGGTGGCGGTGAATCGGGGCCATAATTCGATCCGACGAGGAACGCACGATTGATTTGCGAGCTCAAGTCGGCGGCTGGCTAACCAGGTTGCTTCCGGGGAGCAAATTAAGTTAGGCTTGACTGAACGTCGAAGAGAGTCCCCTATATACTCTATTCACTCCTAGACTGACAGTGCGGTCGAAGGCTTGTTGGATCAGTCGGGTGTCTGTCTTTAGCCACGTGATCACTCCCTCGCGCATACCCACACGAAGAAAGGCAGGGTGAATGATGGAAGGAAGGCGGCTGATTGGTGCGGCGAGCTCTCAGCTTTCCACCGCACTGCCAGCCTAGGGATGAAGGAAGTGTAGCGTGTGTGTACGCAGTCACATCGACTTCAGCCGGGTGTGCTTTCTCTCCACCGAAGCCCAAGCTCCTACAGGCGTGTGTACGGCTCGCGGTTCGTTCCGCTCATTCTTCTTCGAGCAATTTGCGGCGTGCAAAATGTGTTTTGTTGCACTTTGAGGGTGAGCCTAATCGAATTCCTCGAGGCTGTTTATTTTCTACGCTTTGGTGCTCGTCTTGTTAGCTGCAATGTAGCCAGTAAATCGTACGCATAAAGAACACGGGTCAGTAGTGCGTCCACCTGCTTCGATACGGCGGCAAAAATGCGTACAGTAGCTTTACGAGAAAGGGAAAGTTTGTGCACGCTCCAGCGGAATTCTTCGATACTTGTTGGAGCGCGGTCACAGGGTAGAACCTCTAGACTTTTATGTCTTTTCAATTTCAAAATAGTTTTTCCTACGCGTCTTCACCCCTCCAAACAAAAAAAAAAAAAAACAATAAAACTTATATTTTGTTGTTTTCGACATTTGCCGCAAAGAACGAGTAATAAAAGCCAGAAAAACGAGTAAAAAAAGCCAGAAGCTAAAGGTACGCCCTGCGTACCTTTAGCTGTCATTGACTGCACAGTCAGACGGGAGTACCCTTCGCGCACGAGCGGCACGAATGTGGACAGTGCTCGCTCGCGGTGACCGACTTGTTGGAACGGCGTAACTACCCTGGAGTCGTGTTACGTAATGGGGGGCACGGTCTTCTGTAA
>JABSTQ010000345.1:0-39894 GCA_013358835.2 Ixodes persulcatus
TTTTTCGTGTGCAAATGCCCGCCAAACCGAAATGCGTTCCGCGTGCAATGAATAAATGGTGAAAAATAGAAAATAGAGCTACGTTATCAGAGCTTCTCCAACAGTACTACAGAAAGGGGGAAGATCAATTGATGGACAGCACAAAGAACACGCAGAGAGCGGGCTGACGCGGCACTAAAAACCCGCGCCATTGTTGGTGGTTAATTCGACGAGACGGGTTGTTTGTGTGTGTCAGTGTGTGCGTGCGTCCGTGCGTGCGCGTGTGCGTGTGAACGCGCGCGCGTGTGTGTGTGCGTGTGGTGGGGAGAGTGTAAAAGCAGCCTGTGAGCGCATTTTGAGGCAGACAAACGCAAGGACGGGCGCAAAGAGCGGACGAGCACGCCGTATCAGCGCCTCCCGGTTGCAAGAAGTCCGATAACACTATCATTCCGCGTTTTCATATCTAGCGATATGGAAGCAAAAAAGTCAGATCTGCGGAAGAATTCCGAACAAGTATTCGAAAAACTACCCGACAATACATATGCGATATTTTTGGAAAGTTGTTTGCAGATTGGCGAGTGTGTCGAGTAAACTACAACAAAAAGGATCCATATTTTGTGTTGCCTAAATTAGGCTTCCATGAACTCCACAACCATCGATCGCTACACTGCCTCCGCTGAAGTCATCAGGAGCGAAATATTCTCTTTGGTATGACCACTCGCTGTGCTGATGTCTGGCTTCCTTTTTTCTTGGGATTTTTCTTGAAATTGGTAAAACTGAAAAACTCCGAACTGAAATTTTTGAATTAAATGAAACCCCAGGTTAACTGGAAAAATTGCTTTATTTCTGTTGACCCCGAAAACAAACCGCCCTTTTCCGCGAGGCTGCTTCCTTCTGCTGCAATTATTGTTTCTACATGGGCCACTTAGTGATAACTGGCGCGAATAGCATTGTGTGTTGTAAAAACGCGATAGATGTGCAATAGCTTTTACGACGTAAGCCCTGATAAACCCTGATTTCTGGTCGACACCAGAAATAGATACCTAAAACAGAGAACTTTTAAAAATGAACACCCAAAGACACCCTTAAATTTAAAAAAGAATACACAAAAATACGGAACCCTACCTATAAGTTATAACGAAATCTAAAAGCTGCACCAACATATACGAAATCCAGCTTATAATTAGGATTCTGCGTTTTCGGAGTTTATATCTGCTTAAAATCGCGGAGTGTTGTTTAGTGCTTATTTTTTACCATAAATTCGGAGTTCTTTGGAGCTTTCTTTCATCGTACAGAGTTTTTCGGCTTTTTCGGTGAAGTGAACGAAAGGTTGAAAACAGCAGTTTGTGAATTTAGTAAAAGTATCCTTTTCAATGAGAAACGTGTTCGACGATTCCCCTTTTTTAAAATAGAAGCTAAACGAAAGTTCTTTGTGGTCATACAAACGAAAGTTGATACTGCGAGGGCCTGAAAAAGGCCTGCAGTTTTTCAAATAAATAAATAAATATTAGATATAGAGAAGTAGAGCAAAACTTGTTCGAAGATCCCTGGAAAATATTAAGACCAGTAGGATTCATAGCAGTTGGCGGTCCTGAAAAATCTGAGTTTTTTCGGTAAATATAAATATTAAAATATTTTACAGGAAGTATTTTTTCGATTTTATCGAATTTGTCCGAAAACACAGAAGCATACTTATAGTACTCACGTCCGCCCCAGAAACCGGAATACGCGTAATATATTTAGAAGCCTTTATTAAGTAAATGGAGGAAGGATCTCCACGGTGACGATAAAAATAAAAAGCCGGTTTAATTATGCGAACTGTGTTAAAATAGAAGGAAATAATGAACTATTTATTTTGGAGGTATTGTTGAACTGTACCCGACCGTCATCTCGATCCTTTCAGTGCGAGCGCTCTCTCCTTCCTCTTTCTTAGTTTCTTCCGTGTCTATTTAGTCTCCGGAAGCTTGCACCTTCTTTTTCTTAGTCTACAATACTTAATGATATCACCAAACGTACAGAATTACGCATTCAGAACCCGTCTAAAACTGTACCGCGCTATTCATATAGTCTCATTCTCGATTTATTAGCGTGTCAGATCTTAGGCAATGTAAGTACATTCATCCTCTCCAGACTCGTCGACTAATCTCGCTCTTTTGCTTACTTTATCGGTTCCTTCAAAACTTCGGTCAGTCCAGTTCACCCCTTTTGGAACCACTGCCGAGCGGGACAATGCCAGCTCCAACGGCAAGGCTAAGTCCGTCCTGATATTTTTTATAGCGTTGCTCCCCCCCCCCCCCTCTCTCTCTGTCTGTCACTCTCTCTCTCTCTCTCTCTCTCTCTCTGCCTCTCTTTCTTTCTATTTTTTTAAGAACCACCGGATTCTTTTCGTAAAAAGCAGCGAAAGCTTCCAGCGAATATTTCGTTCAGCATCCATCCTTTTAAAACCTCAGCACTTCCTCGTGCCATCCAGAACTCAAACGATCTTTCCGACAATAATTGACACCATATCAGATCGCAAAAAGTTGCGCGGTGCACTGGTTAACAGTTTCTTTCCACCAGGCTGGCACTCAACAAACTGAGTTTTTTCTTCTGTTGTTGAGCTATTGTAACTCTTACATTGTGTTCTTGCTCCCAAGGGCTTACTTATCAAAGCACGTTTATTCCGATTATCACAAAACGTTCGTCTGCCGTCGAAGGAATATTCTAAACTGTATCTTTGTTTTTTGTGTGTCACTATTGGGCTTATTCACATGTCATCACTTTTTACATTAGTGCTACATACCTCTTCCGCGGCAGACGTTTTCAGCGCTCAAGAATAAATAAATTGTGGCTACGCTTTCCGTGAGAAAGTCAGGAAATGCATGAAATACATTTGTTTATTGTTCATTTTTGTTTATTTATTACCTACAGTTCGCCCTTGGGGCATTATTATTTTTGTTTATTTATTACCTACAGTTCGCCTTGGGGTATTAATGTTTAAATGGCGGGGAGAAGTTCGCACAAATATGTGGCCGAGGACTCGAGATTGCCTTTTCGAGTAACCAGACACTTCGTTTGTTTTGACGTTCGCTCGCTATGTAATACTTCACCTCTTTCTCGGATTCAGTCATTATATAATGCCTTTGCTCCTCCCTATCTTGACATCTCAGCGCCAATTTCAATGTACCGTCACCATTTGAACGATTTTGTACTTGCCTCTTAGCATGATCATTTTGTTAAATGTTTTACAGCGAAGCTGTATATGGCTAGGTTCTGAAATTTTTTGCGTGCGCGGACAGAGCGTGTAGATCGAGAATTTCTCCCCATACGAATATACAGACCCATTGTTGGCAGCGCGGTCGCTCGTGCTCGTGCTGCGCTGTCGTCTTCTAATATTCACCAGTAGTCATCGCCCTAGCGACGTTATCAGCAGTTGCACTTTGAACTTGCTATGAGCAAGACGCGCGTAGTTCACTCTGAAGAAGAAGAAGGTGCCCTCAAAGAGCGACAACGAGAGCAAAAGCGCGAATGGGCGCGAAAGCGACGAGAAGCCGCCGAACGCGCAGCGGCCGACGGGTCGGGAAATCGAGTAGCTGCTCTCTGACCGACGAAGAACAACAGCGTACCCGTCTAGAGCGTCGGCGGCAGCAGAAGCTTGAGTGTGATTGTATGTATCTGTAATTGGAAATAAATCTATTTTGAGAAACCTCGCTTCAAAGTGGACCTGGTGTTTCAGTACTGACGGTTTCGTCCCATTTTTAAAGTTTGAGCACCCGCGCCTTCACAGGGAACTTTTGGAGCACGGCTCATGCACCCATTCTGGGCGAAATATATAATTTTCATCCCTCTACTACATGCTAGTGCCATGGCAAATACTTGGAAATAAATCTGTCTTGAGAAAAACCACTCCGAAGTGGACCTGGTTTTTCCGTTTCGACGGTTTCGTCCCATTTTTAAAGTTTGAGCACCCGCGCCTTCACAGGCAACTTTTGGAGCACGGCTCATGCACCCATTTTGGGCGAAATATATCATTTTCATCCCTCTACTACATGCTGGTGCCATGGCAAATACTTGGAAATAAATCTGTCTTGAGAAAAACCGCTTCGAAGTGGACCTGGTTTTTCCGTTTTGACGGTTTCGTCCCATTTTTAAAGTTTGAGCACCCGCGCCTTCACAAGGAACTTTTGGAGCACGGCTCATGCACCCATTACTGGCGAAATATATAATTTTCATCCCTCTACTACATGCTGGTGCCATGGCAAATACTTGGAAATAAATCTGTCTTGAGAAAAACCGCTTCAAACTAGACCTGGTTTTTCCGTTTTGTCGGCTTCGTCCAACTTTTCAAAATTGGGCCTCCGCTCATCCACAAGGAACTTGTTTAGAACATTCGGGTCTTTAACTGGGAAAAATGATAAAATTTAAGTCCATCAAATCAATCATGGTGCAACTGCATATCCTTGAAAATAAACTTTCTCGATGGGAATGGCGTTCGAGCGAGGACGTTACGTAGTTCTCATTTTCCAATGTTCTCCTCGCTGGATCGACCGACATGTTTTTTACTTGATATTTTGAATTTATGTGCTTGACGTGTCATGAAGAGACCATCAAGTACAGTCAGCTTCCTTGCCAAATAATCACTCAATATTCCCACTTTATTCGCCTTAAATGTAGCTTCGCCAAGGTCAATAATTTCTTAATGATTAATAACAATATTTCTATACCTTTTCTTAGCCATGATAAAATTTCTAAATGAAAAAAACAAATAGTTGCTTTCTTTGTTTGGTAGTTTAGTGATCCCAGCAGCAGAATGCAGGAAACGATTCTGAACAGCTGGCTGATCGATTATGCGCCTGGTTCGACAAACTGGTCTCAGGAACCCGAGCAAATAAGTTTGAGAGAAGACAGAGCGTACACTACGCTTCCTGGATGTTTTTGCCTTGTCGCAGTTATATGGCAAATCTTGTATCTTTCTGTATTTTTAAATTAGGGAGGTTTGAAAATCACTTTGTGTGTCACGTTTGGGAGAGGTGCCCCAGAAGGATGTTTTTTCTACGCTTTACAAAACATCATACAAATCACGAAACTTTGTCATATGATTGGGGGAGGGTTGTATTTATAATATAAAATTAAAATTTATTTCACTCACCTAATAATATATTTTAAAAAACGATCAAACCTGATACCACCCATAGTGGCTATGCATCAAATAATTTACTCGAATGAGGAACCTGCAGTTTATGCGCAGTAATCTTGACTTTTTTGCGGAAGGATCGGATCGTGTCAGAGATTGGACGGGTAGCATGGCAAATCTGAAAAAATGTGATGTTGAGCAAATATTGCCGTATTTCTATATTTAATACATTGCTTCTATGGGAGCGTTGCCATAATCCGCCAAGAGATGGCGCTAGCATGCGATGGCACAGATTTCTGGGGATGAGGACAGACGAGGATAGGGCAGCAGCAGGGGAAGGATCCCGTTGGGTGATGCAGCTCGCAACCGTCTGGCACGTCCAGCTGACCGCACCTACGAATAGGGGAAACATTTAGACACGCACATTAACATGGTATTCACGGCTTTGTGCATCCCCAGGAAAGAAAGGTTATAATGTATATACTAGAGCCCATCGGCACCAATAGGCGCCTCTTATGTCATGCCGCTGCGGTGGTGCTGCCGTCGGTGCGGCGCATGCGCGCGAACTTTGCATCAGGCAAATCTGTTGTTTGCAATGTGGAGCGCAAGTTTGTCTGCTTCTTTTTGCAAGGGTTGTGGTGACGTCCGAACGCCGAGCTCTGATTGGTTCTGGTTGAAGAATAGTGGGCAGACTTCATGGCAGCTTGATTTGAGGACTTGCCACTATCCTTCGTTTAGAGCCAATCAGAACTCTGCGTTCTGACGTCACCATAACCCCTTGCAAATGAAGCAGACAAACTTGCGCTGCGCATAGCGCAGCGACCATAAGATTTTGTATACAGTATTGGAAATTTATCCAGATACCTCCTCTATGGTAAATGGTCATATAAAAATGTCAACTCGTCAACTAGTTTAGCTAACGTGTAAAAGAAAATCGCGTAACCAAGCAATACTGCTGCCTTTGGGATAAAAACAAAAATTAGAAAGAGTTGGTCAACTCGCCAACTTTCCCTCCTCCCCTTTTTCCCGCTAGAGCATCCACTTTCCTAATACAGTATATGCTGGGTACGTTTTTGTTTTAGGCCGTAGAGATTTGATTTTGAAAAGCAGCTAATGCTACGCTAATGCTGTCTTTTCAGGTGAGTTATACGGCCAGAATGACATAATATCGGGGTTTCATCGTCACGATATGTTGTATAATGACCACACATTTTGTTAATGGACTTTTTAGTTAGTGAAGATGAACATTAGATTAAAATAACAAATCCGCTGAACGTCATCGAAAACAAACTATCAGATAATTTTGGAGAGACTTTAAATGCGTGGGAAGCTGAACGGTGCGCCAAAGTTACCACTCGTGCCAATGGCGCAAGCCTCTTATCATCGGCGTTTTCGTACCTCCAGCCTTGTTCATGTTGCGCGAGTGGTAAGCTTAGCACGCCACGGCGCTTTCCCACGCCGTCAACACCTTTCTTAAATTTACTAATGTAGTGGTTTTGAGTGACCTCTGAGCAAGCTGCTAATTTAAGCCATATGTTCATTTTCTCAAATTTAAAAGGTAATGAAAAACCCTTAACTATTTTTTTGACGTACTGTGACGATTAGCCCCCTATATCATGGAACCTTGCCGTAGAACTTACCTGCAGAGATTGCATTAGTGCAGATTTCACGGCTCTTTCCCTGTTTAATTCACGACAAAAAGAAACCTTTATTTCTGTTTAATATCGACCCCTAATAAAATACCTGCACCTAATGAAGCGAATAGTTCTCATGGTAAACATTTACCTTTGTATCAACAGGGTTCCGTTTTCTGCGTCGCAGGTCCAAGCTTCGCAGGGATCGTTTTGAAGATTCAGCGTGGTCGATTCCATCTGGAGACCGCCGTAGCTGCAGTTTCCTGCGCGATTTCAAACTCTACCATTTGTTTGAGGGGGAAAAATATATCGCTAGTGACAATTATAAGAACGACATAAAGTGTTTTTAGGGTCTTATACACGCCATTTGTGACAGAGTCAGCCATACATTAAAACGTTTTGTATATGTGTCTCAATAGAATGGTTACGTGTTTTCCAAATCAGTTGAAAACGTGTTTTTTTTAGTTGACGCCTGAAACTGTTGGGTATCAATCCTGTGTTTTACTGAAATCGTTAATAGTCGAATAATCGTTAAACGGCTCCTTATTGAAAATTTTTATGTTAGCTCATTTGTGAGAGAACGTTTTTGTGCGCTCCCCCGCTGCATTATTTTTTAAGAGATCTGCTTGACTGCGTTGCACATTTTGTAAACAATCACCCTTAAAAGTTTTTAAATAAGCTCAGATGTTGACCAGAAACATATTTTTGTTAAGGGTACTGTTCCCATTAAACTCTCATAAATAAAGAGACAAAAAAAAAACAATAACAACAAAGCGACTTGAATAGTTTTATCTACCATGATAGCGATGAATAGATTGATTAACATCCCCCAATGTTCGCAAGGCATTTGGCTATAAGATGCAGATCAGTGTTTTCGTGAGAGATTTGTCTCAAGGTAATCACGAGTTTGATCACAGACATGTAGTTTTTTACTTCTAGGCGCCGAAAGCAAATTACGCCACTGAGACGTTAAAATTTCTTATAATAAAACTCGCTCACCATTCTTTACATTCACGCTGATAACTTGGAAGGTTGCTTTGGAGAACTGAGGAAACACTGCAACGCCAAGGGCGAAGCAATTGAAATACACCGCGAATTGCATTTCTAAGATGTGATCGGAGCGGTGTCGAGTGTAATCTGTACTCAGGCCAAACAAATGTTAGGCCATTCCTTGTTAGAAGCAGGAAGCCCTTGAGATATTTTTTGTTGTGTATATCCGGTAGCTGCAAGGCTGCTAATGATATAGCGGTCAGCAATGTTCGGATATTGCTGCTATGTTATTCGTTTCTTTAAAATCATACATATTGTTTGAGGTATCATATTTTGTGGCTAATAATTGGCGAAAAAAAAGGTCGTTTCTCGATTGTTATAAAGCTGATGATATGGCATGTTAAAAAAAATGTTCACTACAGTTTCAGCATCCATACCTTGGTCTTATACTCGATATCGCGTTTTACTGCTGCTCGCTGAATCTACAATTCGGTAATTCACAGCTTATGTATACGTGTATATGTTGACTACATCTGCTCTTAAAGGGATACTTAGAGGGTACTTATGCTCACCAAGACTTTATTTCTGCATGACATATGAGAGCCCAACTACCCAGAACACAATTTGAGGATCGAAATTTGTTTTCTTTCTGCCCGAAAATCGCCAATCGAGAACTGGCCAGTTTGAGTCGCGCTCAGTCTCTTCTCAGTGATCACGTGCCGTTCTTTGTGGTTTAGACACACCAAATATAATCAAAGTCATGGGCCACCGAAGGCACACACTGTATATTAAAAACAAGAAAAACATGTGATAGCCTTTTTTGTAGCTTCTAAATAACTGCAAATACATTGATTAGAAAAAAAAAATGTACAGAACATCGCAAGCATTTCGTGTATTTTTTGCGTAATTCACCGCATGGCGTCGTTTCGTGGGAGTCGTGGGCTGGACGCTGGACCGCTGAAGGACGCGAACTAAGCGATGGCGGCGGAAGACGGGCGTAGAACTCCTACTTCAGAACTGCTGTTCGCGGTACCGGCGAATTTGCCTGGCTTCGAAAGAGAAATGGTTGTCGATCAAAACAAACAGAGTTTATTCTGTACGACACGCCAGACCACCAAGCTGATTCGCACGAAGATGTGGCCGAGTCGTCACTCCTGACTTCAAACATCGCCATCTTACGAACACGAATTGGTAAAAAAAAATTGGGTTGTGTGTGTGTTTATACAGCCTAGAACTTGGTCTGCCTCAACGGGCGACGAGTCTCCAAGCTGTAGATGAGAAATTTAGTTAGTGCAGTACAACCGCTAGCCTGGGGCCTTTAACGTGCATCACGCAGTAGTGATGCAGCACGATGCAGCACGATGCTTATTCAGATTGAAACGGCCAGGGGTGGAGATTGAACCCAGGATCCTGGGTTCTGCAGCGCTAGCTTTCGCTCCACGTGCTCCGAGCTGGTGTGCGCTAGCCCACTCGGCCACCGATACACCCACCAATAAGCGCAAACGTCAAGTACGAAGAGCTTGACTCATGCGTTTCTCGTACGATGTGTTGCACGTTTTTCGTCTTCCCGGCACGGCCAGAAAAATGAAGAAAGGAAAAGTAAACGCGCTCGAGCGAAGCCATGTGACGTCCGCTCCCCCCCCCCCCCCCCCAACCCTCTCCTCCTCTACACTCCTTCTTCCTCTCCAGTTCGCTTTCGGTTTCGGTTTCGAGCAGTTCCGTTTTTTGATCTTATTAAAAATATACGCGACGCTGTAGTAAAATATTGATTGGGTAGTCTTCTGACACCATAATAAATTGCCAGGCAAAATAATATTAAAACAACTTTTGGGGGTGTCACTGTCTTTTTTAATTGACCGCTAGATTAAAGGGGCGGTGCAAGGATATTCAATTGGAATGTTTTTTACTTTACACGAGCTTACTGGCACTAGTGGGACTCAAGGATACTCGCACGCAACGCCACTGACCAGACACTCCTTTGTTGCGCTGTAATTTCGAGGACAAAACCAAGCGTTTTCATTCAATCTCTCCTTCGCAAAACGCGATGACGTAGCTGGGCGGTAGCAGTACCGCCCAGTGACTATACACCTTTTCCACAAGCGCGCAGCCATCTTGAATATCGTCACTTCTGGTATGCGGTAAAACATCTTTTTGATCTCTCCCCGCAGCTGGAAGGTGTTTACGAAAAATGCGTGATTGTCACACATTCTTGATTTCCCTCACGTATATTTTCTCGCATATTCCAGGTTTAAACGTTTTATTATATTTCGCCCCGCATACCATATACGGAACCCACGTGACTGAGAACGACAGGAAACAGAAAAGGTCTATATTTGAATGCGGCTCATAGATTGGACCCGAGTATTGCCTGGGCGCTCGATTTGGGCTCGTTATAATCGATAGCTCGAGAAGAATGTGGGTAGTGTCCTGTGTCCAGTCGCTGCAATGACGACAACAGCCGAACCATAAAGCCCGTGTCCCACTAGAGCGACAGACAGAGACAAAAGAAAGCGACAAGCCTCAAACCCATGCAGCATGCTCGCGATGGTACCTTTGGCAGCCGTTTAGTCGTTCGGTGCTCGTGAAGTAAGCACGAGTGATTGCAAGCCTGCCAAAGATACCCTCGCGTGCATGATGCTCGTGTTTGAGCATAGCCCCTTTATTCTACAAAGCCTCTCAAATCGCGAAAGAATCTGGTTTGAGGCTTGTCGTTGCCTTTTGTTTCTCTATGTCGCTCTAGTGGGACACGGGCATAACAATGTCTGGAACTCAGCGCGTGTCCTATGCCTTGCCAACCCCAGCGCATGGCTATGATAAACATAGGCTCCAGATCACGTGGCCGATTGTTCTGTCTGCGAGTTGAGGGGTTTAACTCTGCTCGTTTTTCTTTATTTTTTTTTCTGCGACTTTGATTGCGTGTGGTGAAAAACGAACGGGTATTATACAGGTCATTAAAGGGATACTGAACCAAGGAATTTAGTGTCCATAATAAGTGGCGCACGTTCTTTCCACGAGCCAGCAGCCGCCGGTGTGCGCGAGCACACGCAACAAAAATGACGTCAAAGACCTCCATTCGCGGTTAAGATGACTGTGAAATGTATGGGCTCCAGGCCACAGGAGAATAAAGACAAGTTTTTCATCTTCACAGTGGTGTCTGGTGTGAAAGGTAAGCGATTAATTGGTCTAACAAGCACGTAGCTTTCACTTGTAGAGATGAAAAGCCTGTGTTTATTCTCCTTTGGCCCGAAGCCGATGCATTTCACTATCCTCTTAAGCGCGAATGGAGGCCTTTGACGTCATTTTCGTTGCGTGTGCTCGCGCACACCGGCGGCTGCTGGCTCGTGTAAAGAACGTGCGCTACTTATTATGGACTAAATTCTTTCGTTCAGTATCCCTTTAACGTCAGGAATCCGTTCTAAGCGGTATTTGCGCAAAATACAAATATCGTTGCATCGCCCCTTTAAAGCACCACGATGCGCTTGTCCTGCTAATAGCGTCAAATGCGCAACTGGACGAGGCCCGTGCCTCGAGCGGCCCTTGGAAGCGAATGGCACCAGAGCACCCGGTCGTGGCACTTACCTTGCGTCTTTCCACAACAATGGCTGACGGTACCTGAAAGCCTGAATATTATCAGGGGACTTTGCGCTAGATGTACACTGCGCGACGGAGCTTGGATGCGACATTGTATTTATTGTGTGCTCCTCATACAGTGTAGTTAGGAGCACCAAGCGTTTCCACCCGAGTTAGTAAATTGGATAAGCACATCCCACCTACAACCCAAGGAAGTTTTTATGACGAAAGCCTTTCACTCATGAGGGAATAGGAGGAAATACCGTCAATTACTGATTGTTCTTGGGTCTCGTGCTCTGTAGCATTTCATAAATGATATGCCGCGTATGGTAAGGTATAAGGGTGCCTTTATATGCACCAACCCCAGTGTGGTTATGAGCAAAGCGTATCCTCATACCAATCACGTCATTTGTATCCCTGATGCATTACATCATAACTAATTTTGGCTTCCTGGGATGAGTCACAAACTACGCTCGCTCTTGAACACCGTTATTTTTCCTTAAAGTTTATATACTCTTAATAAGTTTTCGTACAATTCTAAATAATTAAACGCCAACCTTTCGGTGGACATCCACCTGGTTAGGAATGACAATGAATGAAGGGTAAACTCTAACCACAAAATAGGTGAGCGGCGTTTGGCAACTTCCGGTTCCTTAGGAAATTTTGTTTTACTGTTGACAAACGATGAGATTGAGCTGCAAGACTGCGCAAGCATAATTTTGAAACCTCCAGACAGTAGTTTCCAGAACCATGCTTAGACAGGTTTGCAGGTCATCATCGTCGTTCGTTAACACCTCAACAAAATTTCCCGAGGAACCGGAAGTTGCCAAACGCCGCTCACCTATTGATACGGAGCCCGACGTTTCAAGGCCAGTTCGGCCCCTTGATCACGGGTGACTGTTTTTGTCCTTGTCGTCGTCTTGCAAATTGCCCGGTGTTGTTGGCTTCTTTAAAACGGCCGTTGCATCTGCACGCGCTTTATGGTTCGTAGCGCCTCGCGTGACGCACCGCAAACCTGACGCGTAGGCGCTTGGCAGTGTCCCAGCTGACCGGTTGACGTTATTTTTGGTGTTCTGGAAATACCAGGATTCTAATAAAAGGCGTCTTCGCCAGTTTCTTTCGGTGCCAAGAATAGAGAAATTATTGAATCCAATCGTGTGACCCTCTTTTTGGACGTGTTCTGCCAGCGCACTACCCTGCACGTTATTCTTTTTGACGTCATACTGATGTTGGCGTAGACGTTCCGGGAAGTTTTTAGTTTCCCCAACGGTAGGAGGCGGCGCAGTCACCACACGGGATCCTGTAGACGAGTCCCTGAGCCTTTTCTTTAGGGGGACGATCCTTTGGAAGTGAGAAGAGCGTCCAATGGTGGACACCGTTTTATGTGTCACACTGACGCCGTATTTTCGTAAAACGCGCGCGAGAGTCTCGCTTGGGCCCTTGATGTACGGGACGCATACGCGGTTGGGTGGAGGAGGGGCGTCTTCTGTTTCATTCCGTCTAAGTTTTTTGTAAACGTTGTTCAAAAACCTGGGAGGATAGCCATTCTGTTTTAGGTCGTGTTTAATCGTTGTAACCTCTTTCTTAAGAGCCTCTTCAGTGGAGCAGACAGTAATTGCTCGCCTGAAGAGTGCGGAAGCCACAGAAGATTTGTGCGTTGCAGGGTGGTAGGAAGAGAAGTTCAGGTATTGGCCGGTGTGTGTTGGTTTTCTTTAAACTTCGAATGTCAAAGGGTTGGACTTTCTCTTCGTGAGCACGTCCAAGAATGGAAGAGAACCGTCAGATTCCAGCTCAATTGTAAATTGTATCGCCGGTTCGATGGAGTTTAAGTGATGGTGAAGGTTGTTGATTTCACTGGTTTTGACCACACAGAAACAATCGTCGACATACCGTAAGAACAAGGTGGGTTTCGGGGCGAATGTCTCTAAGGCTTTCCGCTCGATCGCCTCCATCGTGAGGTTAGCTACGGTGACGGAAATTGCTGCCCCCATTGCCGTTCCACTAGTTTGTTTGTAGAATCGACCCATGAAAGAAAAAACCAGCACCTATTTTTCTTGACAAAGCCAGGTTGGACAAACAATGTGTTAGTGTATCATCCGTAGCTTTGTCAAAGAAGGAATTGGTTTATCTAGAGATATCATCAAAGCACCAATAGTGATGAGAAATTTTTCGCTTTATTATTTTTTTAATTTAATTTTTAATTTTTAATTTTTTAGTATTATTTTCTTTAGTTGTCTTTGCATGATTTATTTAATTATTAGTTATTTTTAATGTGTATTGGCTATTTGGTCTCTGGTGTGTAAAAATTTAAATTGTTCTCATTAACGGCAAAGGTGAAGAAGTTGTGAAGATTTGAGGAAGAAGAAATATAGAACTGAGTTGAAAGTCAGCGCTGCGAGTCTGTTTGCTTCTTGTGTGCATGTGAGTGTGACTGTTCATCCGCGCTGTTCCATCCAAGCATGAATTACCAACTTGTCCATGCATCCACATTATCAAGCTTTTGCATTCATTCGAAAAGGGGCAAACACCTTAAGGCCGAGGTGACTTTAAACAGTTGAGCGTACTTCCAAAGAGCGGCGCTGCTCCAGAGGAATCTACTACGTCACGACTACGTAGCAGATTCCACAACGTTGCTAGACTACCTCCCAAATAGGCTCCGCATGCATCCACCAGGTGCACATTGGAAGATCGTTTATTTAGCTTTAAAATTAGTTTTCTTGTGCCTTTCAACGGAACACTGGTGTTTTTGAGGTTAGGGTGCAACATGCAACACATTCAAGCAAAACAATGAGCGCTGAAATTTCGTTTCCCTACCCCTTTAAAGCCGGAGACGACGGACGACGAAGGGGACAAACACAAAACACCTCAATTGAGACTTTTTGTGTTTGTACTCTTCGTCGTCCCGCCAAGCTGCGATCTTGCAGCTTGTTTTTAGAGCGCAGCTCTTAGGCGCCCATTTCCGGCTTGAGCGTCGTCGTCGTCGGCGTCGGAGTAACCGCGCGGTGCATCCGCATCGTCATCATCACTGATCACGTCATCAGTGACGTCACTGATGACGTCATCGGCTTCCGCATCGTCATCGTCATCATCATTGATGACATCATCAGTGACGCCACTGATGACGTCATCGGCGTCCGCATCGTCATCGTCACTGATGACGTCATCATCACGTGACCCCCCCATTCCCCCCGAGGTCACGTCCAGGTCACGTGACCCCCCCCCCTCCCGAGGTAACTTGAACCACCCCCCAGTACCCTTCCCTCCTCCTCCTCAAGAGCTGCGCTCTAATTCGGCGTTACAGGGAGTTGTAAACGGCTTTCACTTTTTTTCCTCGGCCCCCTCAGCGGCGAAATAAATTGATTTGACTTGATTTAAAAAGTTATTTTTTGCGTCCCAAGCGTGTACCAGCACACGCTCGTGCTGTGACGCTAGTGAGCGAGAACCTTTTTTTGTTTTCAAACAAGAGGCTCCTCCCACAAAACGTCAAGCTCCGCCCACGCACGTGTTTTGTGATGATGAGTCATGCGACACCAGAATACGGTGCGTTTTTCATTGAGTACGGACCTTTTCATCTGGATAGTTACCTGACCGGTGGATAGAGGGCACTGATTGGTTGGTTTCGGTTTCGGCGGGCTCGCGGCTGTGTTTGTGTGTTATGTCTTTTTCCCTTAGTTTTGTGATTTAAATGTATCTTTGTGGTGCAGAACCAATGGTACATTGGTAATGGGACACGTTGAGAACTACGACCTAGTTATGTGCTTAAATTGTGGACGTTATTACGAACACCATTATCTGATCATGATCTTCGTTCCGCCAGATACGGCGACAAAATGACTTAAATGATGCCGGGGGACGATCACGGATGTCTACTTCCATACTGGACGTGCCCGCTGATAGTAGTTTTCATAAAAAATAAACTAATTAAGAGATTAATGCTTGGAGGCACAGTGAAAAACCAAGTCGATGACCTGACTCACAATGTGCTCAATCGCAGCGAACTGACGAGCTCGCAAATTTAGTGCTCATTGTTCGGTTTTCATGGGCACCAACGTTTTGTGAAAATTGCCGACCGGGAAACCCCCGTGTAATGAAGCATGGAAGGCAAAAATTTAGCGGTATGGTTTCCATCAGTTTCTTTAAAGAAATTAGGCACTGGATAGATGTTTTGATGGTCCATAGTTGGCCGAGTAGGACATATTTGCAACTATCTGACCTGCTAAAATATTCATTAGCTGCATGTGACAATGTTGACATTAAAAAAAAAAAAAACTATTTGTTGTACGGACATTTCCTTACAACGTATTGAAAATATGAGATAAGGGACAAACCTGTCATTTGAATTCTGACATCTGTCTCCCGTATAATTTGCGAAATACAATTAAGTAGCGAAATAGATTTTACCTCCAGCAAGCTTGGCTCAATAGGAATGCCAGGCACCACTTCATGGATTTGTGCTGACATCTCTTTATTTGTTTGAACATATACGCTGTTTACTTTCAGCGGCGTCGAGAGTAAATCCGGAACCGACAACTCTGCACTCGACTGATTTCCATGCAGACGGCTTCTTTTCGGCGTCACACATTGCGTGCCTAAAGCGCTTTTGTCAGGCACTCAAAAGCTGTCTTTGACGCGTTTTTCACCCTTCGAGCAAACCCTGTGTGTATAAACAAATTAATTGATTTGGAGATCTTAGGAAAATTGAATGACTGCAGACATGAGACCGAGCACAATGTATAGTTTCTTTATATTGATAGATAAACAGATCAAGCGAATGTTTGTACCGGAACAGCTAATTGATACGTTATGAAGGCAGAGCACTGTGCTTTTAAGAAACAAAGTGACTACTTGCGTTGATTATATTTGCCTTCTTCTTTAACATGATAAATGCGTGATCATAAATGCACGTAGCGCTTCTTATTACGCAAATAACACTTAGTCATTATCACTTAATTAAGCAAATTTCCGCTATCATAAATAATTGGCTTCTCGACCCTCGTGTTGTATTAGTCATCTACATACTAAATGTGCGACAGTGCTAACGCTGATTCTTATCTTCGCACGTATTCTGTACTGCAACGCTGCAAATAGTCATAACCTGTTATAAAATAGAGTGCATAAGTTGTGCACATAATGATGGAATGCAGGTAGGTGGTAAAATAAGTATCACAAAGCAAGAGAAAAACAAACTGCGGCAAAACGCGACGAAAAAAAAACAAAACAACACACGAATACAACGCCTTCGCCAAGGCTCGGAGGGGAGAGAGGAGCGGCGATTTGAAGCCACCTCATGGTGGCCGGGTCACGTGATTCCAAGATGATAACGCCCATGCGACGGAGGGGTGACAAGGTCTATATATTTTTGTTTCGGAAATTTAGGGGCAAAGGTTTCCATGCAGATTTTTTTTTTTTTTTATTTTTCACAGGCTGTTATTAAATAGGGATCCCATTACCCGCACCCTTACACGCTCTCACGGGTAAAACACTTCATAGAGCGGGCCGCACCATGTTTATTACTATGTCTTGCGATTTTATAAAAAATAAACTCTTGATCTTGATCTTGTTCGTGCGAGTGAGACGCTCCCGATCCCTATTCAACGCCAGGTTTACGTTCGGACGGGTGGGCAGACAACCTTGGGACAGCAGCCCGGGTGAGGCTTGATCTTCTTTTCTAGGAGGCAGTTTTCTGGCGCACCCCAGGTGACGCAACTGCGGTAGAGAACATAAATATACTTCATGTCAACGTCAATGCTATATATTTAATGGGGCAGTGCAACGATTTTAAGGTTGAAAGAATTTACCGTGTGTATTAATTTTTTATATCGCTTATCGTTCCACAATTAGACGATAACATGCATCCTTTCCCCGAAATACAGCGTTTCCGCTGCGGAATCGCAAAGGAAAAACATTAGACGCTTACAATTCTCTGTAATGCCGAATTAGAGCGCGGCTCTTGAGGAGGAGGAGGGGAGGCTACGGAGGGGGGGATATGCCCCTCCTCCACCTCCGTGCCCTCCCCTCGTCCTCGTCTGCTGCCCTCCCATTTAGCCGAAATTGTTCGCTAAATTTCCCGCTAAATTTAGCGAAAATCGCTGCGCTCAATTTGGCGGCTAACGTGAGAGATAAATCCATAAGACAAAAAAAAAAAAAAATCTGCGACGTATAACTTATTTGCGTTTCTGACATATAACTCTGGCTAGGGCTCGTGTAGTTGTGACCAATCTGTTTAAACGACGCAGATGACAAAGCAAAGGCAGTCTACAGCCCATGCGCTGGGCAAACACAGCTCCGTGGAAAACATTCGTTACAATGCGCGCCATATATAGATTGATCGCCAATAGATTCCGTGTTCCCTACTACTTGAGGTAAAAAGGAGCATATAGCAAATGGCGAACCTACGTACAAACCCTACGGGAAGAAAAGGTGAAGATACACAGAATTGTGGACACTGATCCCTAGCAAATCACACATTTTGAGGTCACGTGACCGGATCCATTGGTACAGAAAACTACAGGTACCTAGCGTTCCAGACAAGTGGCTGCCGTCAGTACGTCCTCGCTTCGATTTCTTACGTTCGATTTTGCGCGTGCAAAGAGGGCGAACAGGCCTGCAGCGCAAGTGAAATTTACAGGATTCGTGTATTCGTGTACTTTACATGCCGCATGTAAAGTGATTTATGGGGAAGGTCGTGCTAAGCGACAATTAAAGACACGCATGGCAAGGTTTCCGTCCACAGAGCAGATTGGGCTGAAACAGGTATTTTCTCATGGTTGAAAAAACCCTGAGACTGCGGGTAAGCGACACAACACTAAAAAGTCTCTATTAGAGACTTTTTAGTGTTGTGTCGTTTACCCGCAGTCTCGGGGTTTTTTCAACCATGTGCAATGTACACCAGCTCGTTTGCGCCCTTACATCTTGTTTATTTTCTCCCCTATTACCCGTTTACGTGACATCAAAATTCCTCTTGCGATTGTTTTATCCGCCGGGAGAGAAACCCGCATTAAGCGGCAAACCGGCCCTTAGGTATGCGGCAGCAGCTCAAGGTCAACAACAACCGCAGGAGATAATATGCCACAATGACTGAATCCGTGGGCTGGATCCACCGATTCGGTCCTTGCCGCCATCCCCAATTAATTGCTGTAGCAATGCAATTAATGCAAAGGTGCAGGTGAGTCGGACAATATTTATGATAATGATCCCTGTAGAATCCCTGAGTCGGACAATATTTATGATAATAATCCCTGTGGGTTCGGTGCCGGCATGACGTGCGCAGTACGCTTACGCCTTCTTCTACTTAAGATCGCTGCTGTTGCATGGGCCGGTGAACCAACATATTATCGTCAAACCTCGGAACCGCGCGGATCGGAAGAAAGCCACCAGTTTTCATCGCAGCACCCAACATCAGCGGTGTTTCTGCAAGATGCCTGGCGCGTCTGGCAACGGAGCGGTAAATCGTATAACCACAGCCTACAAAAGGACGCATCACTCACACCTCGGACGGGGTTCGGTGCCGGCATGACGTGGGCAGTACGCTTACGCCTTCTACTTCAGGCTAGTCCTGTTTATTACGAAGTTGGTCGTTACTCGCGGAAACGCCAGCCGGCATCGTTCCCCAGTCTCTTTGAAAACTTGTGCTTTTGGTGCCGTAAAGTGCTATCCAATCCTTGTGCTACGGTTGTGGAGTTGATGTTGCTAATCTCTGGTGACGTTGAACTTAACCCTGGACCCCTCACCGACGATCAAATTCAAAAATTGCTGAAAGCTGTTGATTTATTACCAAAATTGGATAAGGGACAAGAAACGCTTCAAAGTCAAGTGGCAGAAATAAATAAAAACCAAGTTCTACTGGATAAGAAGATAGGAGCACTAAACGTGAAGTTCCATGCAATGGAAACGGATATCGCCTTGCTAAAAAGTTTTAAGGATGAAATGCAGGATGCACAGTCAACCAGACTATCCGCTCAGCTTGCCTCGGTCTGTTCTAAACAAGACGACCTGGAAAACAGGTCGAGAAGAAATAATCTACTTTTTTTATAGCATTATAGATGAACCTAACAAAACATGGTCCCAATGAGAATCAAGAGTACTTCAGTTCTGTAAAGACAAACTTGAGGTGATTGTATCAGCGAGTGATATCGAACGTGCGCACAGGCTTGGCCGCCCTAATCCAGAACGAACAAGGCCGGTAATTGTGAGCTTCCAATCCTTTAAGGTTAAACAACATGTTCTGTCCCGCAGATTCAAACTCAAAAATTGTAACTTCTCTGTCGGCGAAGATTTTTCAGACAAAGTTAGGTACGAACGTAAGCAGCTGGTAGAGTTTGCTAAATCCCAGCAAAAGCCGTTTAAATTACGTTTTGATAAGATTAATATTGATGAAAAGCGCTACTACTTCGATAACACTGAAGGGCGTGTAAAAGAAATAAATGCCTAGCAATCGCCGTCGCCGGCTGGGCGCAAGATAAGAACTGCGCGTGAACTTATCGTCGCGATCGTGAACTGTCGCAGTGTTAAAAATAAAGTGGATGACTTGGCTGACGTCATCGCTCTAACTAAACCAAGTATCGTCATTGGTACTGAGTCTTGGCTGGAAGATTCTATTAGCGACGCTGAAGTGTTTCCTCCCGATTATGTTGCGTACCGCCGAGACAGAAACAAGCTTGCGGTGGTGTCTTTGTGTTAGTTGACGACAGTTTACAAAGTTCTGAGATCACGTTTGCTGGTTTGAATTGCGAATCTGTATGGTGTAAGATTGCACTAGCAAATGCCGAATGTATTGCTGTGGGCTCTTTTTATAGGCCCCCTGGTTCAAACGAAACTACAATGCTTCCCCTTTTTGATATACTGTCATCTATAAACTATGGCGACCTTGTGCTTGGTGGTGATTTTAATTTTTCGGATGTGGAGTGGGCAGACGGTGAACCCATAACGTCGAATAGTTCTTCCGCTTACAGGACTTTCCTTAATTTTGTTTCCAGCTTCGAGCTTTATCAGCATGTCTCATTCCCAACGAGGCTAGGCAAAACGAGGGCGACTACGTTGGATCTGCTTTTTAGTTGTACAAGGGGCCTCATAACGTCCCTGTCCAGTATTCCTGGTATTAGCGACCATGAAATAATAATTGGGGGTATAGCCAGTGCGTCCGAAACCACTGTGCCAAATCAACCTAGAAAAGTTTTCTTGTATAATCGTGGTAACTACCAAGGCGTCTCAAGTAATCTTTGTCACTATTTCCCCGAGTTTAGAGAGCTTTCCCACCTACTAGATGTTGAAACTATGTGGAATCTCTTTAGGAATGAATTAAATTCTTTAGTTACTGCATTCATCCCCTCCAAGGTACTAAGCTCCAGGCGACGCAGAGAGAAACCGTGGATGACCGCTGAACTACGCTCCTTGCACAAAAGAAAAAGGCGAGCATATTTGAGATACCGCAAAAACAACGATAATTCTTCTCTTTCACAGTTAAACATTGTAAGTAAACAATTCAAATCTATGTCGGCTGAATGCAAACTCAAATTTCATGCGTCTTTAAATGCTAAACTGAGAAGTAACCCAAAGGAGTTTTAGAAATATGTAAAGTCAAAAAACAAAGTAGCACTCGGAATTCCCCCGATTAGTGACAGTGGTCAAGCTGTTACAGGAGAAGAGAAAGCGACACTCTTTCATAATTACTTTCAATCGGTATTTTCGCCCGCAGTTTCTAATGAGTATCCGTTCTCTTATGATCTCCCCCTAAACAGAATGGATGAAATTGAAATTTCTTAAATGGACTAAAAACAGACAAAGCAGGCGGTCCCGATGGTATACCCAATCGTGTTCTAACTGAATGTTCCGGGATCATCTCATTATACTTAGAAATCCTTTTCAAAAAGTCGCTTTCCAGTGGAAATTGCTCCCGAGCGAGTGGAAAACGGCAAATGTTGTTCCGACACATAAGGATGGATCAAAAACTGTTGTTCAAAATTACAGACCCATTTCTCTTCGGTGCACCTGTTCTAAACTAATGAAACATAATCTACAGCAGTGTTTTCAGTCATCTAAACAAAAATAGCGATCTCACTCCCTCGCAACACGGCTTTAGAAAAGGAGTTTCTTGTGAAACGCAGCTGATTAAGTTTTATCACGATCTTGCATATTCATTTGACAACAGACTTCAAGTAGTTCGCATATTTCTTGATTTTCAGAAAGCGTTTGACACAGTGCCTCATTCCCTTATCATCCATAAACTTTTAACATTAAACTTACCGACTAACATTATCGCATGGCTGACCGACTATCTACACCAGAGAAGACAATCCGTTTTAATCAAAGGCAAGCACTCAGCCCACCGTACCAGTCACATCCGGAGTCCCACAAGGGTCAGTATTGGGACCACTTTTATTTTTGATTTTTATCAGTGATATTACGCAGTCACTGAAATCAAAGACAAGGCTCTATGCGGATGACTGTGTAGTCTATTCTGAAGTTCAGGAAATTGCCGACTGTTGGGCAGTACAAGATGATATTGGGCAGTACAAGATGATATCCGCCGTATCTCAGCCTGGTGCGACACATGGGACATGAAGTTAAACATAAATAAATGTAATCACCTACGTTTTACGCGTAAGCGCAAGCCTATTTTATTTACATATGAAATCAGCGGAAATTCTTTGGCGACAGTATCAGATGAAAAATACCTTGGTGTATATTTTTCAGAAAACCTTACCTGGATAAAACACGTGGACTACATAACCGCAAAAGCAACTCAGATGCTTAACTTTATGAAAAGAAACTTCAGAGACTGCCCTATAAACATTAAAAGCACATTATGTGTTACATATATTAGACCTATCTTAGAATACGCAAGTGTTTCTTGGGACCCCAGCCAGGCCTACCTTGTGAACCAACTGGAGAAAGTACAAAATAGAGCAGCTAGGTTCATAGCAAGTAATTACAATTTTAGATCAAGTATTAGTCAGCTAAAAAGATAACTGCGTTTAGTTTCATTGGCCCACAGAACGAAGTGTATGCGCTTAAAGTTGTATCATAGCATATTTCATAATTACCTCGGCATAAATAAAGCTAACTACATGCTGCCTCCCCACTTCACATCAGGAAGAAGAGATCACTCAAAAAAAAAATGAAAGCCGTTTACAACTCGCTGTAATGCCGAATTAGAGCGCAGCTCTTGAGGAGGAGGAGGGAAGGGTACTGGGGGGTCACGTGACCTCGGGGGGGGGGGGGGGGCTCACGTGACCTGGGGGATCACGTGACCTGGGGATCACGTGACGATGACGTCATCAGTGACGTCATCAGTGATGATGACGATGACGATGCGAATGCCGATGACGTCATCAGTGACGTCACTGATGACGTCATCAGCATCCGCATCGTCATCGTCATCATCACTGATGACGTAATCAGTGACGTCACTGATGACGTCATCGGCATCCGCATCGTCATCGTCATCATCACTGATGACGTCATCAGTGACGTCACTGATGACGTCATCGGCATCCGCATCGTCATCGTCATCATCACTGATGACGTCATCGTCACGTGACCCCCCAGGTCCCGTGATCCCCCTCCCCCCCCCCCCCCCCCGAGGTCCTCCCGAAGGAACCCGAGGTCGTCCCGAAGGAACCCGAGGTCCTCCCGAGGTCCTCCCGAAGGAACCCGAGGTCCTCCCGAGGTCCTCCCGAAGGAACCCGAGGTCCTTCGGGAGGATCTCGGGTTCCTTCGGGAAAATTTACCCATAATGCACCGCGCGGTTACGCCGACGGCGACGGCGACGCTGACGGCCACGGCGACGCCGCTCAAGCTGGAAACGGGCGCCTAAGAGCTGCGCTCTAAAAATGAAAGCCGTTTACAACTCCCTGTAACGCCGAATTAGAGCGCAGCTCTTGAGGAGGAGGGGAAGGCATGGGGGGGGGGGGGGGGGTCACGTGGCCTGGGGGTCACGTGACCTCGACCTTTAGGGAGGAAAATTTTCCGCTAGATTTAGCGGGAAAATTTTTCCGCTAAATTTAGTGGGGAAAATTTTCCGCTAAATCTAGCGGGGAAAAGTTTCCGCTAAATTTAGCGGGGAAAATTTCCGCTAGATTTAGTGGGGAAAATTTTCCGCTAGATTTAGCGGGGAAAATTTCCCGCTAGATATAGCGGGGAAAATTTTCCGCTAGATTTAGCGGGGAAATTTTCTGCTAGATTTAGCGGGGAAAATTTCCCGCTAGATTTAGCGGGGAAAATTTTCTGCTAGATTTAGCGGGGAAAATTTCCCACTAGATTTATTGGGGAAAATCTTCCGCTATATTTAGCGGGGAAAATTTCCCGCTAGATTTAGCGGGGAAACTTTTCCGCTAGATTTAGCGGGGAAAAGCTTCCGCTAGATTTAGCGGGGAAACTTTTCCGCTAGATTTAGCGGGGAAAATTTTCCAGTAGATTTAGCGGGAAAATTTTTCCGTTAAATTTAGCGGGGAAAATTTTCCGCTAAATTTAGCGGGAAAATTTACCCATCATGCACCGCGCGGTCACGCCGACGGCGACGCCGACGCCGACGCCGACGCCGCTCAAGCCGGAAACGGGCGCCTAAGAGCTGCGCTCTAAAAGTGAGGGAGTACCACTGTAGGACGGATGTATTTAAAAATGTGTTTTTCCCTCTACAACAACCGACTGGAACTCTCTACCGGAAGATACAATCAACATCACATCTACAAATTTTTTCTTCAATAATATCTTAAATACTGACTTCCTCAACTGATTCGTGCGTTCTCATGCCCATGCCACTGTTCAACTGAGTACCATGTGAATACTACAAATCTGCTATGCGCGCTCATGTTATCGTGCCCTGTGCTTTTGTACATTTGCTCATGTATGTGCATCCCTCCCTCGCAATAATGCATTAGTTAGGCGCTGCGAGGTAACCTGAATAAATAAATAAATAAATAAATAAATAAAGTGGGAAAGAAGGGAACAAAGGGCAAACAAAATTCTCCAAACATGGCTAGATGACTGAAGGAATTTTTCCTGTCTCGCACTGTGCAGTCACCTAGCTGTGTTTGGAGATTGTGTTTGTCCTTTGTCCCCCTTGTTCCCCTTCTCCGAATTCATTGTTTCGAAGTGAAATATTTTCTCTTATGTTTCTCTTTATGTTTTGGTATTGGCAATGTTAGGTGTTTCAATCTCATTTGGTGAGAACGCAGTTCATTGCAGCATTATTTCTAATTACAGTGTTTGAGGAAGAAGTGCGGGTGGTACTCACCCGACGATATGCACAGTACCCTCGTTCACGTCACACGTCCAGGATTCGCAGGGACTCACGTTATGAGCCGTTCGGTTGTGAGCGATCTCGACTCCTTGGTACACGCATTTACCTATGGAGAACAGGATTAAATAAACAATAACATTACCAATTGCACGAGGAGGACCAAGATTTGAGAAACTCATTGGCATACATTTTCAATAAAAAAATACAGGGCGTAATTAAATTGGACCTAAAGCAGGGTGATTGTACGTCAGATCCTACAATGATGGCCCGAGTCATATTTTTTATATAAAAGATATGCCAGTGCTATGTTCAGCTAGATTTAATCGCTGTAGCTAATTGTTTTTTCTAGAGATATGAAATTTTGAAGCTCGAGGTATGGAGATTGCCATGGATTCATCATGGTATTTTGCAAAACCGTTCATTTCAGACCAAAGCATGCACGTAGTACTAATTAATTTTCCTACTTATTTTGTTAAAGGTTTGCAACATGTACAGAGCGCGACACTGTTAGCGCGAACAACCGATCGCCGGTTTTTCCAGTTTTTCTCTTTGAAACCAAGGGAGATCATCCAAGTTTTTATTGCTACGAAAAGAGCTCATTTAGTTCTATAATGTAAGCTATAAAATGCCGTGCTCGCTAATACTATTTAGAAGTAAAATGCGAAATTGCGCCGATGTCGTGTTCGCGCTAACAGTGTCGCGATGTGTACACAAAATATTAAACATTTCAATTAAAAAGCATCATGCAGAAAAAAAAAACTACAAAAACACGTCAAGTAAACACGATTTAGATACACGTTGAAAATTGTTTACCAATAGAATGCTTTATATAAAATGCCACAAAATATATAAAAATCAGCATCCTTAAGTAGATTTTACGAATACATTAAAATATATGCTTAGTCGTCATGGTAGTTGTGTTTTTAATGCAGAAACGCAAATGATTTCTCTAAATGTGCCCAAATTGCGCTTCAGTATTAAAAGAAAATTATTTTATTTCTTTTAAACTTCTCTTAACTTTTTGCAGTGTCTTGAACTAATTTGTGATGTCAGAACGTTGAGTAACATATCTCAAAAAGAGAAACATGACAACAACTCTTCACTCAAATTGAGCCAGGTTGCTTTTGTTATTGAGGCCTTCCGCACGACGTCGGCTCCAAAGAGACACTTTCTTGAACCGACAAAGGCTGTATAGCGCTGCTGGTCTATCGTATGAACAAGAAAGCCGTGCTGTCGCTAGCGTAGCTTTATATTTGTGATTTATTGCGTTGCCGTCTAAGAACCCCTCCCCCCATTTTCCGAAACCCCGTCCCAATAGAGTGTTTTTTTTTTGGGGGGGGGGGGGGAGGGGGGAGGCGCCGTGAAATACTGCGCATGCCTTATTTCTTTATAATGTGGGTGGATTTAACAGATTCGGATGATGCCCACCATATTTCTAATTGAAATGATATTTTACACCTTTTTAATTACGAAGTTAATTACTGAAAGTAATTATTAACCTAATTATATCAACCCTTGTTCTCTTTTCTTAAATTTGCCTTTGGCAGGGGCCGATACTAGATAAATCTCTTTTTTTTTTTTTTCTGTGGGATGCGGACTTTTCGCAGGAAGGACTTGACCCGCTTTTCGAGAAATACCTCTAGGTGTATAGCTAAGTGTTTCTCCCTAGGACATGCGTTTTACATAAAATATATTTTACAAAAGTATACAAAAAATAACTCGGGCTATCATTGTATCAGGGGACATGGAGAAACCTAACAACAAAACCCTTCTAGTTATCCAGTCCTATCTGTATTCCATTGTACGGTACACATTGATACTTGATAATGCTAAGTTGGTTTGTTTTGTTGCCACGCAATGTTGAACACCAAGATATGGACGTTCCGGATACTACTTTCCCATCCTTATTTTTTTGGTGACAAACCTTCCACTTGTGCTTGACTTACGTTTCACGGTAAGAGGCTGTTCGTATAGTTCTCAACTGTCGGCCGCAGTGGCGTACATCAAAAGGCCTTCGTAAGCAAAAGACCCAGGAATCGGGGAAGGAAGGGCAGGGGAGGGTCTTAGGCCGGAAAAGGGGGGGATGGTCTTAGGCAGCAATGCAATGAACAAGTATAAGCCTAAGGTAGGGACACCAGGACTTTAATCATGTACCACCATCTTGCCCAACTTTTCACCATAGTACAACCATCCATGAGCCTGATCTTGACATCCTTTGAATACGACCCTTGATTTGCCTCCAAGAATGAATAATAACGTGATAAATAGGTGTTCCATGACGTCACTGCTTTTTTTTTTTTCATACGTTTCACGAACTGCTTGCGTCAGTGATTCGGGACCCTTCACCCGGTGCAAACGCACAAGTGACGAGGCAGGTTCGTCACACAGCCGCTGGAACTCGCGGAACTAACACAGGATGCGGAGAGTCAGTGGTTGCGTCGACTGCTGGTACCAATGTAAGACGACTGATAGCCGACGAGGAAGGATTCACCATGCTCCAGAAGAAAGTGAGAGGTAAGGCGACGGCCGGAACGAGCAACGCAGGTGAGCTTATCTGTACATCGCCCACCGAAGAATAACGCTCTCTTTGTGTCTAGACGTTGCATCAAGCGTCGACGATATCGCAGGAATGCTCATTGCGGTTGTTGTTAAGAAACCGGTCGAGGACACTCAGGTTCCATTTAGGCTTGAAAGTTAGGCGTCAATCTACATCGCCGTTATGTGGGACGATTTTGGCATGATCAATGTAGCGGAGGTGTGGCCTGTTGGCTGCCTCTACAGAAAATTCTTCGGTTTGTTAAGCAAAAAAAAAAAAAAAAAAACGATGAATGAGCAGTGCACAATTTATTACCAGAATGTTCGTGGTTTAAGGACAAAGACCGTTTAATATTTATTCAAATCCATGTCGAGCACTTTACGACAGTTTGTGTAACCGAGACAGTGACAACTGATGAAATTTCAAGCACTAGTTTCGGCCAAAGAAAAAAACAACTAATTATTTAGGTGTGACGTGATTGTGGGCAAACTGGAAAGAGCATAAAGGGGAGTGTCATGATTAAAATAGATAGGAGTTTGAAATTTCGTAAAAGGAGTGATTTTGAGCGTTATCTCGAGTGCTTTTTGATTAATGTAATATTTGCTGAAAGCACGAAGTTTTTCAATGGTAATTACTAATGTTTGATTAAAATGTCTTTTTTGAGCATATTAACTTCCTTGAACAAGATATTGACTTCTCAAACTTTTATGTACACATGCATAGAAATTTTAACCTTCCTGGCTTCGAGTGGGGGGTCTCAAAGCCACTGCACTGCTACTAACACTAACATAAGGTTAAAGCTAGTTTTCTTATTAGACTTCGTACACTTTAGCGGTTTCGAGCAACGCAATAATCTAAAGAAAAAAAACTGCTGTGGAAACATACTCGATTTTGCTTTGGTCACTTCTGCCGTCGATATCAGCCTCGACGTAGAACCACTATCTAGGGTAGATGACTATCACCAGACGTTTATTGCAACGTTTGCCTTCCAATTTACAAGACGTATTTTCATTCAGAGTCGTGGTTCTTCTACATGAATGGCGATTACTTTTCCTTGTATCAGTATCTTCGTGACCATGACTGGAGTAGTATCCTAGAGGATCAGTGTGCTGAGTCATCTACAGACAAACGTTTTTTTTCGTTTGGGCTGGAAAGCTTGGAATCGTCCATATTAAATAAGGTATCTCGTAATGCGGTTTCATACGAGAGAGAGAGAGAAATCCGACACTTCTCCCCGCGAATTGCGCGTCACGTGATGCTGACGTCACGGCTTTCCGAAGCGGCGCGGCGACGTCAAGCCCCGTTCACACTCTTGCGACCTCTTTAACCTGGGTTCCTTAAAACTTCTTAAACCAGAGGACACACTGGCGACATCTATTGGGTAGCAGTGTAAACTCGGCGGTCCTGCATATTTTTTTATTTCTCTCGCGCATTATCCTTTCTTTCTTGGCTCTAAACACTTTTGGCAATGTTATAAACGAGCCTTTCTATGGGTATTACGCCCATTTAACCTCGGAAATCCCGCAAAACCTTCACTCTTGCGAAATGCAGTTCCAGGGTCACCGCATAGATGGCGCCACAATGCCAGTGTGTTCCCTCGTTCTAAAACAATTTAAGAAGTTTTAAGAGATCTCGTCTCTCTCAGTCGTACTCGGTCGCAAGAGTGTGAACGGGCCTTCAATCTTCGCTGGCTCGGCGTCGGAGGCTCGGAGGAAATGCTCAGACGGTACAAACACTCCTCGCGGAGCTGCGGTGGGAGACCTAGTAGATCTGGTAAATCATTCTGAGACTCATTTTTGTTTTTGTTTCAGTGCGAATGTTAACTTGTAGCCAAGCTCGGATATGAATTGCATCTATTTTTTGACCGTCGTTCCGATAAATGGAAGCGAAGCGTTGAAGACAATAAATTAAAACCAGAGCTGTCCTCAGGAGTCGGTGGAATTCCTAGTTTTATAGCCAAGGGCTTTGCTTCATTACTTTGTCAGATGTTGGTTCACATATTTAACTTGACAGTTGTATCTGAAATTTTTCCTACTGCCCGGAAACTCTGTGTTGTAGTTGCGTTGCATCAATCTAAATCGGGTGATCGTCCTGTTGATAAGAATTACATACTCGTGGATCTTCTCTGCAGCTTATGTGAGCTTTTCGAAATAACCTTGCACACAAGCCTTTACGCATATGTATACTTTTACCGAAATATGGTTCCTCAGCAACATGGTTTTACGAAAGGCTGCTTCAAGGAAATAAACCTACGCTCAATCTCGAATCATGTCGTACTATTCGCGCATAACTACCAGTTGCAGCTGAGCTAGTTTGGCCTAGAGTTCCTGTATAGGCTCCCCCTATGGGAGTCGGGGTTGCGCGCCCATTTTCCACTTGCCGCCTCACCGCTATTCGCCGAGATCGATCACGTGAGAAGCAAAGAGTGCTGCTCCGTGCAGGAAAGTCGTTTCGCCGAGCTTGCACGCTCCCCGGCGTATGTTCCCCTGCTTTTTCCTCCTCCTCCTTTCCTGTTTTTCAATATATATATATATATATATATATATATATATATATATATATATATATATATATATATATATATATAGAGAGAGAGAGAGAGAGAGAGAGAGAGAGAGAGAGAAAGCAGAAGTGTGTGACACCGCTCACAAACAATAGCTGACTATATAAATTTTAAGGTGGTGAATTCGGTAGGGGAACAGTGAGAGTCTTCCGTGAGATTTAGCTTTTATTTCGGCATGGGGTTCTTCGAATGGCCTTCTTCTGAATAAATTAGACACGAAAGTTATGGCTTTTTCTGGAAAGCGTGATGTTTTTCTTTTTTTGTTATGCATTGAATGCCACAGTTATTATTGGTTTTAAAATTATCTTCCTCCTAGGAGTTAAAATGGATGATCTAATTAATTTCAATCAGCACGTAACTGTAGTTACGAATGCATAACTTAGAGTCCTCGGTGCCATCACGCGTATTACACGTAGTTTATCTCAACCAACGTGTCCTTTGCGCGTCTTTTGTTCACTTGTGCTTTCCCACGTCGAACCCGTCTCGGCTGTCTGGGATTGTATTGGATCAAATAATTCAGGCGTAATGAAGTAACTACATAGAAAATTCATTCGAGTGTTATATGGGCGATAACTTCAACCTAACTATTATTTCAGATACGAAAGGATATGCAGACTAATGAAGTTAAATACATTGTACAACAGGGTAGTTCTGCGGGTAATTCTGTTCCTGTATACCTGTATACGGGAACAGAACGGTGTTATCTTTCTCCCTTGCTGCTCAGCTGCATATCTGCTTGAGTGGCGTAGACAAGGGAGGGCCAGCCTTATGGGGCTACAGCCCCACCGCACAACACATCATTAACATCTTGGCACATCAGCCCTCTCTCTCTCCCCCCCCCCCCCCCTTGTACCCCTCGAAAAAGTTTCTTTGCTACGCCGCTGTTCCCCTTACCCTCCGTGTTCGTCGAAGGTCTACTGGTCACTGTTCATTGTGTTATCCTCCCGATTCCCGTCACGCAGCACCCATGACTCGCTTACAATTGACATATAACTATATTGAACAGATCGCTGCGGTTACTCCATTCGCATTTTTTATGGCATGTGTGGCTTTCGACAGTGTAGTAATGGGAATGTTCTGTCTTAGCTTATGTTTTCATGCTAGTAATGTTTTTTTTTTAATTATTATATCAAGAGAAGTTGAAAAGTGCACAACTGAGGAAGCGTCAAGCTGCCTTTGGGCATTGAAAATAAATGAATAAATGAATGAATGACTGCAAATGTAACGAGTTACAGTATTTTATATTTACTCTGGATTTGTCTGTTTTTTTTAAGCAATAGTTTGATTTCAGTAAACATTTAACGCATTCGTGGGTATCATTTTAATTTGTGGGGCGCTTTATTTTTGATTTGAAAGTTAAAGGGGAGAGCTGGGGTGAAAACCAAAAAGGCAACCTTGTGTTGTACTCGTTTCTCTCCAAAAGTAACTAAATATCGTTACTCCTTACTTTATCTAAGCCTTGAAAATACGTTACATGTGTTCGTTTTCTAGAAAAGTAACAAAGTCGTCACTTCGTTAATAAAAAAAGCAACTATACTCGTTATCACCTCAATAACCACAGTAAAAAAAGTCCGGCTACTCGCGGAGCATTACTAATTTCCCTCTTTATGCTGACAATTGAGATATATGTAGGTGCATTTTAGATTAGCTTTATGTCATTGTATCAATTGGTAGACGTTTTAAACGCCAAAAGCATCGCTCCTGCCTCCGACGACCAAATTTTGTGAGAACTACTTCGCGCGGCGTAGGAACATGGAGCAAAACTTTCTTTTTTCTTGAGGTGAAAACGGGTATAGATACAAGTAACGCATTACCTATAACGCGTTACGTTCATGTCTGCTTGAAATGCTTTTACGAATCAATAGCGGAGTGGGCGGAAAGTTACTTTCACGACGTGGTACACGTGTTGCTGTCAGGTTTCAGATAAGATTAGGGCACTCTGCCCTCTCAATGGTATATCGGTGCACATCGCTATCGGCTTTTTCCGGTTCCATATTTGCAGCATCAGCAATGATAAGGAAACAAACTGCAGGTGTGATGACCCCAACCTACGTAAGAAATGTCAGAGTCGGACGGCTGTTTATGTTTCCAGACATTTGTTTACGCAAGAGAAGACCGTTGTACGACAAAAAAAAAATAATAATAACAATGATTGAAACCCTTATCTCGTAGGTTATATTCTCTTAATGCCATATTGTTAAAAGATGGTTGCAACCATGCCCATATCTTGCTTCCTTGTATTGCCTGACAAAAACAACCAAAACGAAACAATTTTAGTTTAGTGGAAAGGACCTTGAACGTGCAGAATTATGCATTCTGTACCTGCCATGGGAACCAGACCAAGTTAAGCTTTATACCAGAAGCTTTTGTCCGGAGCCCTTGACACACATTTTGCGGATAAAAAAAAAAAAGAACTTCTTATCTCATGTTACCGTTACAAAAAACAAAAAAACAACTTAGTTTTTTTTTTGCTTGTAATTTGTTTATCTTTGTTTTAATGTAACTTGGTAAGTCGTTAATTCTGAAGTAGATCGAAACAATAAAGCTTCGTTTAGTGTAGACAGTGTTAAAATTTGCGTGTAATCGTGAAAACCAGTTAATGTCACTAATATGTTTACACACTTGATACCATTGCTACTGGAGTTGTCACGTGGCCATCGCCGACGCGCCTCTATCTTGAGTGTTGTTTCCGGCACTCCGAAGCACAAGAGGGCGAATCTCCTAAAGGAAGCAGATATAATTAACGAGAGGCACTTCCGTTGACTTCAAGTTCCACAGAAATTGCGAAAGGTATAAGATATAAGTAGGCCTTAGACTTTCCGGTTTCAACAGAAAAACGCCAGTAAACGTCCGTTGATGTCAAAAATACAAAATCGGTTTAAAACACACACACAGACACAAACAGATTTCTGGACATGGTTTCTCCAGCTAGAATTGTTTTTGGTGAAACCCTCCCCTCTTTGATTCGAACATTTAGTCTTTCATAAGATTTGTTCATCGATAACCACCGTCCGAAAAAGATCACCGAAATACGTAGATATAAAAAAAAAAAAAAACACCAATATTGAGCAACCCCCCCCCCCCCCTCCCCTCGATTTTCTTTGTAAATAATCACCGGAAAGTCTACGGCCTAGCTGTCAGACTGCAGCTTCCGCCCTACCCGCCGTGTGAAACAAAGAAGAAGAAAAAAGGCGCAAAATGTGAAAAACGTCGGTCGTACTCCAAAATACTGTCTGGAAACTAAATTTCTTGAATAATAGAGTATCATTTGGGACTAGTTCGATGCCATCCGGATAATGAGCCAAAAAATAAAGAAACGCAAAACAAACAAATTATAACTTACATAAACAATTGACAGCGACCTTCATCTCCGAAATCCGATGTAGTATTTGAGGATCGTTCGGGGTTTTGGATAGCGAAGAAGCACCAATTGCTTGTTGTTTCCCCGCTAAATTCAGCTGGAAAATTCACGTAGCTTGATGGGAGGTCACGTGACATCAAGTGCCCCGCTAAATCTAGCTGTAAAATGCCCGGATATTCTACAGACGGAGAATTTTCTGGGATTCAGGGGTTCTGTTTAAGAACACATTCCATGCTTTTAAAAAAAGTTTCTGATAGCAACTAAGAAACGCAGGTCGCGGTTTATTAGCTTAACACTTTTTGTTTCACGCCCGCGTTTTCCAACTTTATGTGACTAGAAGAAAGCGCTAGGAGCCGGAATCCAAAGACCTTAGTTCACTCTTACGTACACTCTAAAAATATTCGGTTCGTCTACTTTACTTCGAAGCCCTTGAAGGGCCTCTCGCTGCACTCTAGGGAGGGAACTTGAAGAATGACCACGAAGAAAATATGTCACCCCCGCCCCTTCCCACACACAAAGACACAGACACAAAAAAGTAAAGAGTGCGTTGTGACATTGAGCATTGCGAAATGTCGGACTCAGCGTCACAGCGATTGGCTCCCTGAAGAGCATTTCGAGAAAGTTGGGGCTCCTGATTTCTTAAAGTGTATACAGAGCTTTGCAGCGCTCATCACCCGGGCGAGAAATGCTGAGCGATCGAGCTGCGGACGCATGGGCAGCGTCTCATATACCTCAAAGCAGTGGTTCTCAAATGGGGGTCCGCGAAACCCTCAACAAAAATTTTTTTTTATTTGGCACGTTTTTTGTAGTTCAGTCCGGCCGTGACTAATTTGCAACCTGCTTCCGGAACTACGACAGCAATAAAAGGCACCTGTTTCATGCTCCAGACGTGTTAACTTACTTCCGTCCCCCCCCCCCCCCCCCCCCCCCCCCCTGGAAGGGGTCCCCCATCACTGCCAGCGGTCCGCAAGGGGTCCCCGACACACCCATGAATGAGAACCACTGCCTCAAAGCATAGACACTGCGCATGCTCAGAAGGCGTTCGACAGCCCAGCAGATAAAGATCGCAGCGCGCAGCAGACGATTTTTGCAAAGGTCAATATACAGTCCCTGAAAGCTCGAGAAACGCAGGTGCGTGACCAGACGTAAGCATATTATTATTGTTCTGCAAGAACTCGCGTTGCAGCGTCGGTCGATAAGAAAGTCAAACAACGAATCGCAATGCTGCAAGAAGCGTAAAACCTAAGAAACCACGACCCGCGTGTCTTGAGCAGACAGTGACTATATGGTTTTAACGGGTTTCCTCGATTCCCACTCACCGTCCTGTATCGAGGCCTCAGACTTGCCTGTGTAGCCATCCGAGCAGCGAGACAGCAGCAAAAGTCCGACGGAGACAATCGCGACGGGAAACGCGTGCATGCTTGAATGCTGCTCGTTGCTCACAGGTCGAGTGACAGCCGGTGGCACTTTTTCTTCTACAGCTTCGTGTGTGACCGATAAGCTATCTGTACTGGCATCGTACGTATACCCTGCGCAAGGGTTCCGGACGACAAGTGATTCGCGCCGAACCTTCGTCAAGGAAGGACCTAAATACCAATACGTCTTTGAGGTGTCAGCCCTTGTTCTTTTGGACACCTGTCTTTATTGTCTCGTAAAATGAACTCAAAAGCAGTGTCAGCGGTCGATTCACTGCGAAACTAGTGAATACGGCGCGGGCATTTTGCCTTGCCGACTTTCTTTTTTCAGTTTAAGTCCGGGTATGAGTGATTAGTGATTGTTTCATAGTTCAAAGCTTCAGACCTACTATCTCAGAGGTTGCGTGTCTCGTCGTTTTGCCTTGGGTACAGCGTTATACCTGTGCTTCGTAGAGACGTGTTTTGACGGATGACTCGACGTGACGTTGACGCGACCTAATTTGAGTTTGGTTTGTTTCTTAGATGACGACAGGCTTGCCGGCCGGCAGACAAGCAATAAATCACTCGATGGTTCGATCCTAAAGCTAACGCTGTGTATAAATAGGAGCCCGTATTTGCACGCCTCGGTCGTACGGAAGGTTTCCAACGGAGAGAGAGGCGCGTGTGACATAAAGGCACGGTGCCGCGTAATAAAGATACTCCAAGACCACCGAAAGCGGAAACGTCGGGAATCCATCCTGCAGTGCCCTTGTCCTTCTAGATCGAGGGAAGTAGGCCTGCGCCAACTAGTACTCGTCCTGGTATATTAAGTGGCGTTAGCAACTATAAACATTCCTGTGAATAGACCTCTACCCTTAGAGTGCGACAGTCTTCGCAAGGTGAAAAAGGCATTTCTACAAATATAGCGCGTTTCCAAAAAAGAAAAAAAAATAACAACAACAACAACAGAACAATGCTTTCTGGCCAGTCGTGTCAATAAACTATGCATCGCTAAAAACGTGAACTTCATGAGAATGTGACGCTAGCGGCTGGTATAGAACGCGAAAGTTCGAGGACGTGGCGTGACTTGGAACAAACGATATAATTGAGAAATGCAAAATGAATTAAAGAGCCGACGTCCACATAAGCCTTGTATCGTGAAAACTGGAACTGACAGTGTGGACGCGTGTGAGACTGATATTAGTGAAAAGCACTTGTCAGCAAGAAAGCGAATATTGTTTTCTTTCTTGCTACTAACAGTTTTTGACTGAAATAGGTGTTACAGGCGCCCACAATGTCATTTCTTGTTTCGACAAGATTCGGCTTAGGTGGACGTCGCGGCTCATAGAGCATTTTCGTCTTTGTCAATTATCTTCTGATTCAGGTAAGCGTCTTGTTCTCAAACGTTCGCGTTCTAATCCGATTGCTAGCGTCACATACTCACAGAGTTTGACAATACTTATATGCACAAATTATTTACCCGGGCGGAAGAACACGGTTCTCTTTTCTCGGCCCGGTGTATGCCCTGTGTAATGAAACTTTAAGAATTAATGCATTGGGCAATGTGCAAAACGCCACTAAAGAGGATACAGTTATTGGTATTGAGACTTTCCCAAACGTTCTTGTGGGTGCCGGCATTCTGGCGCTTGGCGCAAAGCGGTTCCCGAGTTTCAATTGTTAATCCGAAAATACGTCTTTCTGAGCTGTATAAAACGGTGTCAAGAAACTCGAGCCATATCGTTTCACTGAGTCGCAGACTGTTTTAGCGTTCCTCGAGGACGGAGAAACGTTTCCCGCTATTTGGAATTAAGGCTTCCGATAAGTGACAACAATGATTTTAAGCGCCTGAATGGCTGCCGTGTGGTTTGCTCTAAAGACGCGTAGCACATTTAGTTGCTCTAGTTGAATCCACAAAGACAAATTGATTGTTCATTTTTTTTTTTTTAGAGATGAGGCGGGAGGTATAAGTACGGTCAATAAATAATTTACAAAGAGGAAAAAAAAAAACGGTGTGGCCACACTTCATGCTTTGCATTTAGTTGTCTAGTTGTTTATTACAATTGTATTTTAAAAGGATACTCTGTATACCGGCGAGAAAAAGATAAGAACGAGAACCTTGACCGGACACATTACAAGACGCGTTAAGAAATGCCACAGTAATTGACAGTTTAAGAAAAGCGAAACGTGGCCGCTCGCTCGTCTTCCTTTGTAATTCGTTGTTTCGCGTTCTTTTCTAGGTTAATGTCCCAATCTCATTGATTGTGGAGGGGAGAATAAGTTGCTTAGGACTCACGACGCCCTGTGATTTCTCGGCTATCGATTGCTTTATATTAAGTAAGCTTTCCGAAGCATAACAGATGACTTGGAAACCACGTGGCGGCGTCGACGTTCTACGGTGGGTTACTTCTGACGTGGACATTCTCTTCGCGGGCAGCAACGCGGGAACGTTCCTGGAGAGACGAACAAAGTGCATTTCTCGCCGACGACTTGAATGTCGCACCTTAAGAAAAATCGGAGAGAAAAGAAACACACACACACAAAAAAGGATTAGTAAACCCACGGAACAAACAGTAAAAATAGATGATTTTATCCAGACAGAAAAGTGGGAAAAAAGTATCGCACGAGAAACGGGACCGCTTTGTTTTCGTGTACAGTCGAACGCCGCTACAACGAACGCTTCTACTACGAAATAGCCTGTATAACGCTTTAATAGCCTGTACATCTGCTTTATTTGGGTTATTAAAGTGCGCAATGAATATAACGAAGTGACGTGTATAACGAAGAATTATCGCGGTCCCACACGCTTCGTTATACAGGCGTTTGACTGTATATACCTTGAGGAAACATGGTGCGTGTATACATTCCATGAAAGCGTATGCGAGCACCAATTGCTGCAATCCACGAAGGAAGGTAGCCGGATGACAAGACTGAAAAGATGTTTACAGCATAACGAAAAATTGGTCGGTGCGTAGGTTTACTACGCTACATAAATGTTCGTACAACTACGGCCGCAGCTGAAGGCTCCTGCCGCATGATGATGTCGGGTGCGCAAGAAGCCAATGCCCGTGTCTCGAAGTCCCGTACAGGCAAATGTGCAGCACCCGCGCGCCGCCACCTCCGAGGCGCGTATGCGGAATTGCGTGCGATTGTATTTGACACTTCGCCGAGTAGCGCCAGTGAGTCGCGTGAACTGCCCGTGCCTAAGAGCACGCGAGCTCGGCTGCTGTCCAGGGCCTCTGAACTCATCAAACCCAAAGTTGGGGGCCGAAGTTGACGGAGCGCACCGATGGGCCTATCACGGCGATGACGTAGCGCGTTTTTTGCCGACGTTCAATCGGCGCGCTCTGAGAAACCTTCGGCTCCAACTTTGTGTTTGACGAGTTAAGAGACCCAGCTGAGCTATGAGCGAAGATTGTGGAATCACGGCTGTCCGAGCGGCGTCTGTCGCCGTTTCCATCGGACGGGAACGCGTCGAGTTGCAGCGAGCAAACGAGCAAGCCAGCTGATAAAGAAAGGACGCGCGTACGTACTGCGCGGTCCTAGGCAGGTGGCGTCTCCCTGTATGACGTCACTTCCGTGACCAAGTTTTCGTGACATCGACCACACAACTTTGCAGCCCCTTCCAAGCGCGGAGAAAGACGTAGTTCTACGTCAAAAATGTCTGCGTTGTTACACTATGCATGGGGTAAGCATGCTTAGTGTCGTTGTTATTTTAAAATCTATTTGCGGCCTTTTTTTTTCGCCGAGGTCCTTCTAAAGGTTACAGCGATTGGCTCTTCGAACTGATTTCAGGGAAAGGAGACGCCCAGATTTCTTAGTGTGTATTTGCTTTACGTCTTTAGAGAAGTCAATCTTCGATAAGAAGTACGACTCAAAAGCGAGTAGCGAAAGAAAGACGGAAACGACGTCATTGAATCAGGTGGCTATTGTGACGTCACTAGTCAAGTGAACGTTTATTCAGTCTTTAATTAATTCATTCTTTATTTGCATTTTTACCGACACTACCGAGAAGGGAGGCAGGGGCAAAAGGCATTGCTGGCTGACCGCCCCCCCCCCCCCCCTTTCTGCACAGTTCAGAGCATCACGCAGAGTACATTTGTCATTCTAAAAAACCCACTTAGTCACGGGACCTTGTAGAGTCATCTCCTAAAACGACGTCACCGTCGTGGCAGGGATGGCGTCTCGCTCCCGTTGACTGAACTAAGCGGTCACGTGACTATAGGGAGAGCCAATGGCGCTCTTGTCGGAATTCGCTTTATAAGTCTTGCCTCGCTACATTAACAAATGCACCAACATCTTCTGTACAAAAAAAAAAGAAATAAATAAATGAAAGAAGTGTCCTACGCATGGGTTTTTTTTTTTTTTTTTGTCGAGTATTACCAACCTGCTGCCGCTAAATTTCTCCTGTGTTAACGGGCGCGGTAATTATTGTTATTGACCAAAATCGCCAACAATTAACTCACGATTAAAATGAAGTTGGGTAAAATGTCGAACCCAATAAAACTGGCCATTCGGCTGCAGCCTCAAATTGGCCGAATGGCTCAATATGGCTCGAATCTCGAATTCGACTAGAGGCGTCAGTATTTGCTCAATTTTCAGCTTGACGTAGAATCTCAGTTTCTGTCAAGCACGTCGGTTCCGTTGCAGAGTTTGACTCCAGCCGAATTGCAGATTTTTTTTTTTTTAGCACAAACTGAGCATTTAGCCGAAGTAGAACGTCTAGCTGAATTTATTTTTGTTTATTTACAAGATACTGCATGCAGGCCAGTGATCCGGCCCAAGCAGGAGCCTTCAACCAAAGGGACACCAAAGCCGAATTAAATGCGGAATCGAAATTCAGGGTCTTGGAGGACACAAGACTGCGCTGGGACGTCAGAACACCCAACTCTGGTTCTAGTGATTAGTGATTCGACGCGATGCTTGCCGCCTTTGTCTATACTCATTCTTTGAACGCGTTCAAGCGCGAACGCCGAACACCGACGTGTGCCGTTAGAACTGTGCTTTGGAGACAAAGGCATCTAGCTTTGCGTCGACCCATTAATCATTTCAGCAAGAACTTGGTACCAGTTCTGAAGACCCACGCACTCTCGTTTCCTCCTCTCCCTCTATTTCTACTCGTGTAGTGAAGTCACCAAAGTCAGGCACCCATGAATGATGACAGTCCGCGACCTGGCGATGCACCTCCACGATTCGCACGGGTGCTCACCCCTCACTGTTCGGCCATCTTCGATCAGGACGCCTCTGTACCTGCATTTGCCTGTTCGAGAAACGGGGAACATTGGTTCCCTCGCAAATACCTGGTGGTTACAACAAATAATTGTCAGTGGCTAGAAAACAAGCCGCACTTAAGTTATAATACATCGCACTTTACCAGAGAATATATGGCCTATAATATGTTCTCGCTTCTAGCCCGACTTGTACGTAACTTAAATACTCTACTCAAGTTACTGTATCTAATACTTTTGCGAGTAACTTGGTATCTTGCAAATACTTTCGAACGTCAGTATTTAGTAC
>JABSTQ010000346.1:0-39447 GCA_013358835.2 Ixodes persulcatus
AATGAGAATTTCTAAAGTATTCATCACATGTAAAAAGCATCGGCGCTTTTAACGTTCTCCAAACCTGCAAAGTGTCCGTGCCGGAGCTTAATGGGTTATGTCGACATTGCAGTGAGGTGAAATGTACTGGTTAGTACTTCGTTCTTGGAATTAGCACTTCCAGTTTTGTGTCATCAAGCTCGTGATTTTATGAAATTCTCTACGAGTTTGCGTAAGCTGATGCCTGATATGACGCAACTCTTGTCCTCTTTCTATAAGTAGCGTGTAAGTCCTTGGCGCTACGCTTTCCTCGACGTGCAAAGGTTTGCTACATTTGTTGGCGGTTCTTTCTCCCGGCACGTCTCCCCGATGCAAATTGAGGGTAACGGCAGAGCTTCGTCTTTTGGTCATGCTTTCGTACCTCTGAAAAGGCGGGCATAATGAGGTCTGACTTTAGCTCCGAGGCTCCGTCCCATTAGGAGCTCCGAAGGACATCTCTCACCTCTAGAGGGGTTTCCGGTAGCTTAGAAAATCAATTCAAATTTCTTCGCTTGTGTTCTTGACTTTCTTCAACCACCTCTTGTTGACCTGCAAGCCCCTTTCCGCGGAGCATTTTAATCTCGGGAACCGGGAGTTGAAAATACGATGTATAAAGTCATACTGCCACGAATGACGATTGATAAGGCGATAATAACTGAAGAAAGTAAACGTTTAATGGGGCGAACGTGTGCCCAAAATAGAAAGGAAACAGAAGAAACCAGATCGTCGCCGGCGTCGAGATCGGCGTGACAGCATAGTCGAACGCTGAGGTGAAACTGGGTCTGGATCGCCATGCGGAGCCCCTTATGTACACCGCGTTGGCTTCTGGAACAATCGGCCTAAAAGGTTCGGCGACGAGAACATTCGCACCTCGAACAAGCAACAGGATTCTCGAATTTACCAGGACATCGCATTAGAGTCAATAAAAATGCGCACCCGCGACCAGGAATCGAACCCTGGCTTTCTGTGGTAGGAGAGCGCCATAACCGTTAGGCCACGGCCGCGCTGCCTACATGGCCAGCTGAGCGCGCGGCATTACTCCCCCCCCCTTAAAAAGTGCATCACCCCGATTCACCACTAAAAAAATAAAATAATATAAAAACAACTGCAAACTAAAGAGTCATTTAGAACACATAAGGGTCATAGTCCTATCAAGCGTAGTACGGCTTCAGGCGCACGACGTGGACGTCTTAGGTCGTGGTGGATGGCGTGTTGATGTCCTTGCACCGTCGCGCATCACTTCGTAGTTCAGCTCCCCGAGGCGACGAAGTATCTTGTATGGTCCAATGTACCATTTAAGCAGTTTTTCACTCAGGCCGCGGTGACGGATAGGTGCCCACACCCACACCCTGTCTCCGGGCTTGAAGTGGACGTCCCTGCGACGAAGGTTGTAGCGGCCCGCGTCGACGCGTTGCTGGTCTTGAATTGGGAGTCGGGCGAGCTGGCGGACTTCTACGGCCAATTGAGCAACCGCCTGGGAGTCGTCGCTCTCATTGTCAGATGGCTCATGGGGCAGCATGGCGTCCAGCATGGTCGTTACCTGCCTACCATGTACCAGATGGAAAGGTGTGAATCCAGTGGCCTCTTGAATCGCCGTATTGTTGGCGAACGTTACGCAGGGCTGCACCTCGTCCCACGTCTTGTGCTCTACGTCGACGTACCTAGAGATTATGTCGGCGGATGTCTTGATGAGTCGCTCCGTGAGCCGGTTGGTCTGCGGGTGGTACGCAGTGGTACGACGATGGCTGGAGTGACTGAGCCGAAAGATTTCTTTCGTCAGCTGTGCCATGAACGATGATCCGCCATCTGTAATCAGCACTTTGGGAGCGCCGTGCCGAAGGATGATGGACTCGATGAAAAACTTGGCGACGTCAACAGCAGTTCCTAAAGGAAGGGCTTTCGTTTCTGCGTACAGCGGGAGATAACCTTTGGTGACGATTATCCATTGGTTTCCCAGGGTCGATGGCGGAAAAGGGCCAAGTAGATACAATTCAATCTGCTGGAACGATGCAGTTGGTGAAGGAATTGGCTGCAGGAGACATGCCGGCTTTGTCGGCGGTTTCGTGCGTCGCTGGCACTCGTGACAGGATTGGGTGTAGAGGTGGACGGTTTTAGGGAGCTTGAGCCAGTAATACTTTGCTCGAATACGGGCCAGCGTCCGACTGTAACCAAGTGTCCGGACGTCGGGTTGTCGCTGCAGCCTTGAAAGATCTCTCGAATGTCGGTCGGGATTACCAGCAGCCACGGCGAGTTGTTGTCCCCGAAGTTCTTTTTGTAGAGTGCATCTTGTCGAATGGCGAAGGTCGGCAGGACTCGTGATAAAACACGGGGCACGGTATTCCCTCACGCCCTTCCAGGTGCTCAATTCTTGCGCGCAGCTCAGGATCGTCTCGTTGACGTCGTGCCAGGTCGTCGGTTGTCACTGCTCCGAGGAAGCACTCGTCGTCATTGTCGGCGAAGCTGCCGGAAGGTGACTCGACAGGGGACCTGGAAAGGCAGTCGGCGTCGCTGTGGTTGCGGCCTGACTTGTACACTACTGTCATGTTGAGCTCTTGTAGTCAGAGACTCCATCGAGCGAGGCGTCCTGAATGGTCCTTGAGATTCGCAAGCCAGGAGAGCGAGTGATGGTCTGTGACTACGCGGAACGGGCTCCCGTAAAAATACGGGGAGGGACTTCGTGATTGCCCAGACGTCCGGATGACAATCTTTTTCAGTCGTGTAGTAATTTCTCTCCGATTTGGACAGCGTCCGGCTTGCGTAGGTGATGATTCGCTCGGTTCCTTCTTGCACTTGAACTAGTACCGCTCTAAGTCCTGCATTACTAGCGTCCGTGTAAGTCTCGGTTTCCGCATCCTGATCAAAGTGTCCAAGGACAGGAGGAGTCTGGAGTCTTCACATAAGCTTGTCGAATGCTTGCTGCTGCTCTTCGGTCCATTGGAACTTCTCGGCGTCCTTCGTGAGTTTTGTGAGTGGCGCGGAAATCCTTGCGAGATCCCGAACGAAGAGACGATAGTAGGTACAAAGTCATAGGAATCTTCGAACGGCCTTCTTGTCTGTCGGCGCTTGAAATGCCGCGATGGCGAGAGTCTTCTCGAGGTCTGGGCGGACGCCTTTGTTACTAACCACGTGGCCTAAGAACTTCAGTTCGTCATAGGCGAACCGCCACTTTGACGGCTTGAGGGTGAGCCCGGTGGTCTGTATGGTTTGGAAAACAGCGCGGAGTCGTCGCAAGTGCTCATCGAAGTCATTTGAAAATACTTCGACGTCGTCGAGGTAGACGAGAGCCACTTCAGCAATACCAGTACGATGTCCATGACACGCTGGAAAGTTGCTGGCGCCGGGCATAGTCCGAAGGGAATCACCTTAAACTCGTGCAGTCCACCCGGCGTGACCAAGGTTGTTATCTCTCAGCCCCTTCGTCGACTTAGATCTGCCAGTAGCCGTTCTTCAGGTCCATCGATGAAAAGTTTCGAGAGTGGAGCAGGCGGCCTAGAGTGTTGTCGATGCGGGGAGTGGAAAGACATCTTTCTTCGTCACCGCGTTCAGCTGTCGGTAGTCCACGCAGAACCTAAACGTTCCGTCCTTTTTCTTAACCAGCACGAATGGAGAGGCCCACAGACTGCTTGGAGGTTGAATTATGTCGTCGTTCAGCATCTCTTGAACTTGTCCCTGGATCACCTCCCTTTCTTTACCGGAGACTCTGTACGGCTATCTATGCAAAGGGCGCGTGTCGTCCTCGGTAACGATGCGGTGCTTCGCCACGGCGGTTTGGCGCACCTTCAAAGACGTCGCAAAGCAGTCGTGGTATTCGGCGAGGAGTTTAATCAGCTGCTGTCGTTTTGGACCCGGAAGCTTAGGCTCGATGTCGACCTGCGCTGGCGACGTACTGTCTTGCTCGGGCGGAGGGGACCCTTCAGTAATCACGGTGATTTGGGCGGAGTTCTGCAGTTCCTCGATGTGGCCCACGGCTGAAACTTTCGTGAGATATTACGTTTCATTTCGGAAGTTTGTCACAAGGACCGCAGTCCGCCCATCCTGGAGTTCAGCTACTCCTCTTGCGATGCTTATTCCTCTTCCCAGGAGCAATTGGAGTCTTCCTTCGAGAAGAACTTCGCCGCAGCAAGCTTCATCAATCCCGACAAGTACGAAAACACTCGACCGCGGTGGTAAGTTTACGTGGTTTGCGAGGACTCGGACCGCGGATGACGTCGTTTTGTGTTCCTCCGGTTGTGGAGAAGGTTTTCCTAGCGTCCGCCGGTTTGTTCCCAGGTCGATGACGGCGCCATACTCGCCGAGAAAGTTCATTCCGAGGATAACGTCCCTCGCACAGTCATGCAGAACGACGAACTTGACAGGGCACGTCTGACCGTGGATTTCAACTCGAGCAATGCACCTTGCGGCAGGCGTAATGAGGTGTCCTCCAGCAGTCCGTATCTGCGGCCCCTCCCACGGCGTTGTCACTTTTCGAAGGCAGCGAGAGAGCCTCCCACTCAAGACTGAGTGGTCTACTCCGGTGTCCACGAGTGCCGATGCGTCGTGGCCGTCGATAATGACGTTTAGATTGTTGGACACCGATGCAGGGGCACCGGTGCGATGCGGGGTGTCGGGAGAGTGGGAGCGCTCCGGCGTTCTTGGAGGTTTTTTGCTTCTGTCGTTTTCGGCAACGTCACGTCCAGGCGTTGCCGTACTTAGTTTTCCCGGCGACGCAGGGGAGACAGTCTCTCTTGGTGGGGTCGTGGCGCTGGGGACGCGGAACGTCGTGGCGATTGGAAGCGAGCTTCACGGCGGAGAGACAGCACTGGTGAGGGCGAGCGTCCGAGGTATTCCTCGATGTCGCGAGGGCATTGGCCGTACCTGGGGCGTGGGTCGTTCGGGTGGAACCCATGCAGCCCCGGTTGTCGGTAGGGGCACTGACGTTAAATATGGTCGGCTTCACCGCAGTCGCAGCAGGTGGGTCGTCGATCCGGTGTGCTCCACACTTCGCTTTTCCTTGGCGCCGGTTGGTCTCGGCGGTCGTACTGAAGTCCTTCGTCGTTGCATCGGCGGTACGCCTGCACTGGCGAGTCTCGTCATGGCGCCACCGGGTAATGTTGAGCAGCTGGCGGCGGTGTTGGGACCACTCCGGCGTAGGTCAGCGTCGGCTCATCGGCTGCGGCCACGGTGACAGGAGTATCCGGCAGGAGCGCTCGCTGAACCTTGTCCCGAACAACCTCGGCAATGGAGATTGAGGCCGGTCGCTCAGCAGTCGGCAGAAGCTTCTTAAGCTCCTCCCGGACGATGCCACGAATAAGTTCACGAATGCCCGGGGTGTCGTGGGCAAGGTCGAAAGGGGACTGTGAAACCGCGCAGTCGCCGGGTAGTCTCTGGTAGTGGCTGGCTCGGGCTTGCAGAGTACGCTAGATATTCGTGGCTTCCGTGGCGAATCCTTGAATGGACGTCAGTGGGTTGCGTACGAGTCCACTGAAGATGTCGTCCTTCACGCCGCGCATCAGAATACGCAGCTTATTTTCGTCGGTGGCCTGAGGGTCGGCGCGGGAGCTCAGGCGCAGGACGTCTACCACGAAACTGGTGACGCTCTCATCGAGGCGCTGGGTCCTGGATCGCAGCAAGTCCTCGGCCCCCTCTCTCTTCGGTGTTGATTAGTGAACGTACGTGTCAGCTCGTTCTTCTAAAGCTCCCATGAGGTCAAGGATGCTTCGTGGTTTTCGGACCAGCGCCTTGCGGTTCCTTCAAGTGAGAAATAGAGGTTCTGCAGGCGCTGCTTGTCACTCCACCGTTGTGGCGAGCCACGAGGCCGTACTGGTTGATTCAGTCTTCGACGTCCTCGTAGATCTCGCCGAGGAAGGGAAAAGGCGTCTGCGGAGCAACGGGAAGGACGACGGCGGGCGGGGTGGTCATCGTCGGGATCTTCTTCGTCTTCTGCAGCATGGGTCCGGATTTCAGGAGTTAGACTTTGGTGCGGCGGCTTGCTCGGGCGTCAGCGTCTCCTGCGAAGGGTAGCCTTCCGGGTCTGAGAACCTCACTTGGCCGGAATGTCTTCGGAGGGGTACGCTCCACGGGCATTGATTGCGATACCCAGCACCTCCACCAAAATGTCACGAATGACAATTGGTGAGTCGATAATAACTAAAGAAGCTAAACGTTTAATGGGGCAAACTTGTGCCCAAAACTAAAAAGGGAACACAAGAAAGCAGAGCGTCGAGGGTGTCGAGGTCGGCGTGTCAGCGGAGTCGAAAGCTGGGGTGAAACTGACTGAGGATCGCCATGCGGAGCCCCTTATGTACACGCGTTGGCTTCTGGAACGATCGGCCTAGAAGGTTCGTCCACGAGTACATTCGCACCTCGAACAAGCTACAGGATTCTCGAAAATACCAGAATAACGATTAGACTCAACAAAAATTGGTAAACGCGACCATGAATCGAACCCTGGCTTTCTGCGTGGAAGGAGAGCCCGATAAACGTTAGGCCACGGCCGCGCTGCCTACTTGGCCAGCTGAGCGCGCGGCAATATACTCTGGGGAACGTGCTGAAAACATTGGTTTTTGATTGCGGGACACCGTCTGTACACACTTTAAGCGGAATACCATGCCTCTACTGGAAAGACCTCTACTCGGAGTAGTCTAAAGCAATTCAGCCTCTGGATAACTTGATCACGCATTGTACACTGCGATACAGCTTTTGACAGCACATTCACAAAAATTTACGCCCTACGACACAGGGTTTGCGAGCTGTGTTTTTATCCAACAAAGATTGATAGGGTTGTTTATACTAAAAAAGGCGCAAGTTTCGCATTTTTTCATCAGTGTTTAAATGTCAATCGTTCATGCCAAGCCACTACATTAACAATCGAGCTAGTACCTTCGACTTATTAGACCTAAATTATCTTCACGAAGGATTGTAGTATCTCGTAACGCTTTTGGTATTACAACTATGGATCCTGGCATTACAATGCCTCATACAAAACACCATTCCGGTGCAAAAAGAGCCAATCTACCTTCAACTGTCGCATATGAATCCAGTGCTTTCTGAACATTAAGCAACTCTTCATCCTGCGAAGTTTCAGAAGTTATCCTCCACATCATCGTACCGTTTCCAATTTTGTTAATACGCCACTGGCATGAATCTTCGGCATATTCGCGCGTACCAGCGTCAGTGGGTATTCGTTTGCAGGACAATGCCTCAGCTAGTAGTAGCTGCTTTCCGGGAACGAACTCTAGATTTTAGTCAAAGAGCAAGCCACAGAAAACCTTTTTGAAGCCGTGCACAGATGTCTGCAACATTTTCTTTTTACGATACAGCCACTTAGGAGCTAAGATCACCTTGGCCAGTTATAATGAGGTCATTAACAAATGCCCCAAAAGTTCACGGCCAAACGTTATTCCCAGGGCTATTTTTCGATTTGTGCATATCTACTTTCTCATCAGGAAAGTACTCGTGAGACATAAGGACAGCTCGCCAAGCCTTCTCGTGAAGCTCAGACAGTGCCGCTTCTAGGTAAAAAGCTGACGAATCCGTTAAAATGCTTTAGTTTTTTCTTGAATAAAAATGGCTAGTATCATAGCCCTAGTTAGCAAGTTACACAGGTTTTTCCCTTTATCATCATTCATGATATTACCATTGAAAATAATTTCCTTCTTTGTCAAGTAACGTAGCAGACGGGTTTTCTCGGACAAGCCGGGAAAAACTTTCAGAAGTACGTTACCACGCCCAGCAAGCGTATTTTTAGACGTAGGGAGAGGCAGGTCTTTTACGCACTGAAACAGAGCTGCATCTGACTTTATGCCATTCTTGTCGATCAGGTCTCCTAAGTAAATATTTTGTACAACCCCCACCAAGGTATTTCATATGTTTACAGTTAATCTTGTTTCTTTCGAAGCGTGCAGGGCAGCTCTTAGTCTTACATCCTGTTCAATGCCTGTACTTCCACAGGCAAGTACATTGTCGATGTAGAGGTGTGCGCCCTTGCAGACCGTCTGATTGTCACGAAGGACAAGTGATGAGGCGGCGAATAACTGAAGAAACTAAACGTTTAATGGGGCGAGCTTGTGCCCAAAAATAGAGAAGGAAACAGAAGATAACAATACAGCGTCGCGGACGTCGAAGTCGGCGTGAGCGCAGAGTCGAACGCTGGGGCAAGACTGAGTCCGGTTGGTTACGCGGAGCCCCTTTTGTGCACGCGTGGGCTTCTGGAACATTCGGCCTGGAACATTCGGCGCGCAGAACATTCTAACCTAGAACGAGCAACACGGTTCTCGAAATTACCAGAAATCTAAATTGGAAGAAGAAATAAAGACGCGGTGCTGCGAGGGATCGAAACCTGGGCTTTCTGCGTGGAATGCACGCGCGATAACCGTTAGGCCACGAGCGCGCTGCCTACTTAGCTGCGTTCGCGGCATTATTCCCCCCTTTAAAAAAAGTGCATCGTCCCGATGCAGCACAAAGGTAAAACACAAATACACAACAAAACGATAGCAGAGTCGCGAGCCACAGTTCACAGTTCCCAGTTCACTCTTTTACGAGAGTCCATAGTTCTATCGTTCGTAATACGGCTTGAGCCGGACGACGTGCACCACCTCGGGTCATGGCTGGCGTCTTGCAGATGGGCGCGTTCCGTCGGGTAGAACTTCGTAGTTCAGATCGCCGAGGCGTCGGATAATTTTGTAGGGTCCGAAATAGCGCTTGAGAAGCTTCTCGCAAAGACCGCGGCGCCGAATCGGTGTCCACACCCATACCCGGTCCCCGAGTTGGTAAATGACGTCCCTGCGACGAAGGTTATACCGGCGTGCGTCGACTCGCTGTTGGTTTTGAATCTTGATTCTTGCCAGTTGACGAGCTTCCTCCGCGCGTTGAGAGATCAGTTGAGCGTCGTCGTTGCCATCGTCGGATGGCACGTGAGGCAGCACGGCGTCCAGCATTGTGGTAACCGCCCTGTCATGTACCAGTTGGAACGGCGTCATTCCTGTGGTTTCTTTTACCGCTGTGTTGTACGCAAATGTAAGGTACGGCAACACCTCGTCCCAGGTCTTATGCTCCACGTCGACGTACATGGAGATCATGTCGGCGATGGTCTTATTGAGCCGCTCTGTTAGCCCGTTGGTCTGCGGGTGATAAACGGTGGTTCGTCGATGGCTGGTGTGACTGAGCCGAAGTACCTCTTGAGTCAGCTGTGCCAGGGAAGATGACCCTCGATCTGTGATCAGCTCTTCAGGTGCGCCGTGTCGAAGGAGAATGGACTCGACGAAAAACTTGACGACTTCCACCGCTGTTCCCGATGGAAGGGCTTTCGTCTCGGCGTATCGTGTAAGATAATCGGTCGCGACGATAATCCAGCGGTTCCCTTGCGTCGATGTTGGGAACGGCCCGAGCAAATCCATTCCGACCTGCTGGAAGGGCGTAGTCGGGGCAGATATCGGCTGCAAGAGTCCTGCTGGCTTTGTCGGAGGCTTCTTACGTCGTTGGCACTCATGGCACGACCGTGTGTACAGATGGACGCTTTTCGGGAGTCTTGGCCAGTAGTACTTCTCACGAATCCGGGCGAGCGTCCTGCTGTAGCCAACATGTCCAGCCGTCGGGTCGTCGTGGCATGCTTGAAAGATTTCTTCTCGCAGGCTGGCAGGCACAACCAGCAGCCAGGCAGGGTTGCTGGCTCCGAAGTTCTTCTTGAAGAGCACACCTCCCCGCAGAACGAGGCTTGACAAGTCTCGGGCCAGGACTTGCGGAACGGAACTTCCTTGACCTTCGAGGTGGTCGATCACAGCGCGAAGCTCCGGGTCGTCTCGTTGAAGTGCTCCCATGTCGGTATCTGTAACTGCTCCGAGAAAACGAGCGTCATCGTCGTCGTCGGTGCTGTCAGGTGGAGATTCGACTGGGCCCTAGACAAGCAGTCGGCGTCAATATGCTTGCGGCCAGACTTGTGCACAATGGTTACGTCGAATTCTTGCAGTCGCAGACTCCAGCGAGCAAGGCGTCCTGACGGGTCCTTGAGGTTTGCGAGCCAGCAGAGGGCGGGGTGGTCTGTGACCACGCGGAACGGGATACCGTACAAGTACGGACGGAACTTGGTTATCACCCAGATGACAGCAAGGCATTCTTTGTCGGTCGTTGAATAATTTTGTTCTGCCTTAGACAGCGCCCGGCTTGCGTAAGCAATTACTCTCTCTGCCCCTTCTTGTTGCTGAACGAGCACCGCACTTAGACCGGTATTGCTGGCGTCCGTGTTTATTTCTTTCTCCGCCGACTGATCAAAATGTCTGAGGATAGGGGCGACTGCAGCCTTCGCTTGAGTTCGTCCAACGCTTGTTCTTGCTTTTCTCCCCACTGAAACTGCTCGTCGTCCTTCGTCAGATTCGTCAGCGGTGAAGAAATCTGTGCAAATTCACGCACGAAATGTCTGTAGTAGGCGCACAGCCCAAGGAATCTACGGACGCCCTTCTTGTCCGATGTCTTGGGGAATTCGGCGACAGCGGACGTCTTTGCAGGATCAGGGCTTACACCCTGAGCACTCACGACGTGTCCCAAGAATTTCAGCTCTTTATAGGCGAACCGGCACTTCCAAGGCTTGAGTGTCAGCCCAGCAGATTTGAAGGCCCGTAGCACGGCTCGCAGTCGTCTGAGGTGCTCGTCGAATTCGGTTGCGAACACGACAACGTCGTCGAGGTAGACGAGACAGCTCTGCCATTTCAAGCCGGAAAGGACGGTGTCCATAACACGCTGGAAGGTTGCCGGCGCTGTGCACAGCCTGAACCTCATCACTTTAAATTAGGGGTGTGCGAATATTCGCCATTTTCGAATAACGAATCGAATATTACCCTATTCGATTCGTTAATCGAATCGAATAATAATTTTTAAAAGTTTCGAATAGTTTTCGAATAATTTCCGAATAGTCGTTACGGTGTCGCGCCGCGAATTCCCTTCACAGGCGTTCCAGAACGCTCCGGCACGCCTGCCGCACGTGTCCGCAAAATGGCAATACGTACTCTCTTCTCCTAGACAATGATTATCATCATCGGCAGCAGCAGTTTCTTTCTATACGTACATTGCTGTTGCCTCCATTAGCAACTACTGTGTTAAGTATAACCCGCATGAAAGCGATTCGCCAAGAGACGAGACAGGCGACGTCGACCCGCTTTGCTGACACTCGGTCAGTGGCGCGATGAGGCGAGCCACATGAAAGTGGCGCGAGCCAGCGACCAAGGCGAACAGGACGTTTTCTAGAAATCCAAACACCGAGCGACGCGACGAGCGGCAGTGAGAAATCTCCGTCGCTCGCTAAATCGTGTACTTGCGGTTTAGTCTTTAGGGACCGCTTTCGCACAAGGCTGCTCGTGCACGCTTTCAGAAAGCGTGTCGTGGAGACGTTTCAAAACTGGTTGCAACGGTACCGCCGCTCTGTATGAGCGATGTAGAAGTGGTAGAAGCGGAATGTTGTTCGACGAGAAAGCGCAGTAGAGTGTGGAAGTTTTTCGGCCACTGCTAAGCAACGAATTGAAGACGCCACAACAGCTGCTTGTGTCGAGTCTTTCCCAACATTTTCCATGGTTGTTCCACTTGTTCAGTGTGTGAAGATGTTGCTTTTTGAGGGCGCAAGTGGAACAAGACAATGCGCTTCCCCAGAATCTTCTCAAATCAGTGAAAGCAAGGTTCATGGACGTTAGCACACAGGCCCATCACGCCCTTGCCATTTTCCTTGATCCTCGATTCGAGGGCATCTGCTACAACAAGGAATAAAAAGGAGACGTAGAGATTCTATTAGTACGTTGCTTCAGGATGTACTAGGCTCACACGAACTTTGATTGTATGTTCAGCATCCCCGTAAATCATGATATTATGTTTAGCATTCTAACATTTTAGTGGCTTTTGTCTTTATTTAATTATATATCGTTGAACTCTAGTCATTATCGTCTAGTCGCGTTTTTACAATTATTTTAAAAAACATTTTGGAGCAATAAGAATAATTCTATAATCCCTTTGCTCTTTTTTAGTAGCTGTGTACTTACTATTCGGAAACTATTCGAAAATTATTCGATTCGTATTCGTATTCGATTCGGTGCCACAATTATTCGATTCGTATTCGATTCGGTTTCAAAAATCACTATTCGCACACCCCTACTTTAAATTCATACAGTCCGTTCGGTGTGACGAAGGCCGTCTTCTCACGATCTCGTTCGTCGACCTCAATCTGCCAGTACCCGCTCTTCAAGTCCATCGACGAAAAGTATCGGGCGTGGCGCAACCGGTCCAGGGTGTCGTCGATGCGGGGCAGCGGATAGACGTCCTTTTTTGTTACTGCATTCAGCCGGCGGTAGTCCACGCAGAACCTCAGGGTTCCGTCTTTTTTCTTCACTAGGACTACTGGGGAAGCCCACGGACTGTTTGAGGGCTGGACAATGTCGTCATCAAGACTTTCCTGAACTTGCTTCTGGATAACTTCCCTTTCTTTCACGGAGACTCGGTACGGTGGCCGATGCAAAGGGAGAGCGTCGTCATCAGTGATTATTCGATGTTTCGCAACCGTCGTTTGGCGCACCTTCGACGACGTGGAGAAGCACTCACTGAACTCGGCGAGAAGGTCACTGAGTTGCCGTCGTTGTGGAGCTGGGAGGGACGGGTCGATGTCGAGCTCTGACGGCGTGGTTCTCTTGTGCTGCGCCGGAGAAGCGTCTTCTGAGATCACGGCGATCGCGGCTGAGTCCGGAATTTCCTCGACGAAGCCCACAGCTGTACCCTTTGTAATGTGCTGCGACTCTTGCCGGAAGTTGGTGACAATTGCTACGGTACACCCGTCCTGGATCTCGATTACGCCTCTCGCAATGCCAATCCCTCGTCCAATGAGAAGTTGGACGCTTCCATCCAACAGTGCTACACCGCAGGTGGCTTCTTCGGTCTCGACGGGTACAAAGACACTCGACAGCGGCGGCAGGTTTACATGGCTGGCAAGGACTCGGACTGTAGCTAACGTTGCTTTGGGATTTTCTGCCGATGGGACAGGCTTCCGAAGCGTCAGCTTGTTCTCCGCAAGGTCGATGATGGCGCCGTATTCGTACAAGAAGTACATTCCGACAATGACGTCCCTCGAACAGTCTTGCAGAATGACGAACTTCACAGGGCAGGTTTCGCCGTGGATCTCAACGCGCGCAGTGCACCTGCCGACAGGTGTGATGAGATGTCCGCCGGCGGTTCGTATCTGCGGTCTATCCCACGACGTCGTAACTTTCCGAAGGCGGCGAGAGAGTCTCCCACTCAAAACGGAGAAGTCTGCTCCGGTGTCGACGAGTGCTGTCGCGTCGTGGCCGACGATGATTACGTTGAGGTTATTCGACACTCTTGCAGAAACGTCGTTTCGGGGCGTTGTGGCGTTAGAGTGGGAGTGCTCCGACGATCTTGGAGGATCTTGGCGTCGGTCGTCTTCGGCAACTCCACCTCCAGGGGATGCCGCGCCTAGTTTCCCCGGCGTGGAGCGAGGGGTGACAGGCTTTCACGTTGGGGTCGGAGCATCGTCGAAGCTGGACGTCGTGGCGAAGGCGACCGGAACTCTCGGCGGGACGCAGGCTCGGGGGACTGAGGTCGTCGCAGGTACTCGTCGATCTGCCGAGGGCGTTCGCCATACCGGGGGCGCGGGTCGTTTGGGTGGAATCCGCGCAGCCCGAGTCGTCGGTATGGGCATCGGCGGTACACATGGTCAGCTTCCCCGCAGTGGTAACACAGCGGGCGTCGGTCGGCCGTCCTCCAGACGTCTGTCTTCCTCGGCGCAGGTTGCTCTGGGTGGACGTGCGCCTGATCTTCCTATCGTCGGGGGTAGTGCGGCGTTAGGGCGTCTCTTCGGGGTGGCGCCATGGCTTCGCGGGGAGCTTGCGGCGGTCGGCGGGCCATGGCGGCGTAGCTCAACGTCGGTTCTTCTGGCGTCGTCACGTTGATGGGAATTTCAGGTTGGACCGCCCGTTGTACTTCCTCGCGCACAGCCTCGGCGATGGAGAGTGTCGCTGGACGGCTTGCGGCTGGCAGCAACTGGCGGAGTTCCTCCCGGACGACCTCCCGGATAATTTCGCGGATGTCTGTACCTGGAGCGTTCTCGCCGCTAAGCAGCGCGGTTGCAGCGACACTTGGATGTCGCTGGTAGTGGGAAGCGCGCGCTTGGAGAGCGCGCTCGATGTTTGTCGCCTCGGTGGCGAAGGCTTCGACGGTGCCCGGCGGGTTGCGCACGAGGCCTGCAAAGATGTCATCTCTCACCCCGCGCATGAGGACCCGCAGCTTCTTGTCGTTTGTGGCTCGTGGGTCGGCACGGGCGCTCAGGCGGAGGACATCCTCTACGAAGCTTGAGACGCTTTCGTTGGGGCCCAGCGTTCGAATTCGGGGGAGATCTTCTGCCTTCTCCGGTCGGTGTAGGGTGGAGAACGTCCGCTGCAACTCGGCCACACAGATGTCCCAAGACGTAAGCGAAGCCTCGTGATTCTCAAACCAATGTCTCGCAGTACCCTCCAGCGAAAAGTAGAGGTTCTGGAGGCATTGCTCCGCAGTCAATCCGTTTTGGCGCTCCACACGCTCGTAGTGCTTGATCCAGTCTTCGACATCCTCGTGGATCTCGCCGTGGAAGGGACTCGGCGTACGAGGAGCGGCGGGCAGGTAGACGACGGCAGTAGCGGCGGGGGTCGGCGACTGGTTGGCCATCGTCGGCCTCGTTTGCTGCTTTGTCCTCGGCGGCAGAAGTCCGAATTCCGGGTGTAGGCCTTGGGTGCGACGACTGAACCTGATCTCGGTAGTGCCTTCGTTGGTTCTTTGTGGGCTTGGCGTCGGACTTGCACTGCGGGCCCTCGGAGGCGTACGCTGCAGAGATATGCGCTACCCCGCACCTCCACCAAAATGTCACGAAGGAGTGTTGAGGCGGCGAATAACTGAAGAAACTAAACGTTTAATGGGGCGAACTTGTGCCCAAAAATAAAGAAGGAAACAGAAGATAACAATAGAGCGTCGCGGGCGTCGAAGTCGGCGTAATCGCAGAGTCGAACGCCGGGGCGAGACTGAGTCCGGTTGGTTACGCGGAGCCCCATTTGTGCACGCGTGGGCTTCTGGAATATTCGGCCTGGAACATTCGGCGCGCAGAACATTCTAATCTAGAACGAGCAACACGGTTCTCGAAATTACCAGAAATCTAAATTGGAAGAATAAATAAAAGACGCGGCGCTTCCAGGGATCGAACTCTGGGCTTTCTGCGTAGGATGCACGCGCGATAACCGTTAGGCCAAGAGCGCGCTGCCCACTTAGTTAGTTGCGCTCGCGGCAATATGCTTGACTCATTTTTTTTAAAGCACACCTGGTGCTGACACAATACCCTATGGTAGCCGCAAAAATCTTTATCGCCCAAACAGCGTACCAAACTTATAGATTCGGGATCTTGACTCGTCAAGAGGAATCTGGTAAAACCCAAGATTTGATTCTAATTTGCCGAAAAATTGCGCTCCCCCTAAAAGGGCCTCAGTTATCTCCAAACGTGGAAGCTCATACTGTTCTAATTTTAGGCTCTAACTTGCTTGACGGCGGTAAACACATAATCTTAATGACCATCCTTTTTTGTTACAAAGTATGACCAGAAGAATAACGCAATTGGAAGGTTCATCCATCGTGGTGATTATTTTCACAGCTTTCATTCGTTATAGTTCTTGCTTGAGCAACTCACGCAGCGGGTGTGGCACACATCTTGATGGCTGGATTACTGGCCTTGCACCTTATTTCTCAGTCATGCGGTAAGGTAGCTTCGAAACATCCAAGTACTTGTGACAAATAAGGGAACTCCTTCAAAATCGGTCGTTTCAGTGCCTCTTACGTGTACAGTTTGTTGACACTTGACACTAGTCTGACTGCTTCGCAGGCCTGAAGGCCTATGAGAGGTTTAACTTTTTCACAACGGAAAACGAAACACATTATAGCTTACCTTTCATTAGCAAGGGCAGAGACACTATGCGACAGTTTTGAATGACATTTCCAACATAGTTTGTAAGCTGCGTGTTAGATGGGTCTGACGCTTTCTTGTGACCGGTCTTCAAATAAAGTGAATACGGAGAGAGGTTGGTTTGAGCTCCCGTATCAACATTGAGATTTAAATTGTGTCCTCTTAGATTTACCATTGCCAGGCAGCCATTCTTGCCTGATACTTCTCCTCCGCAGATCTCCAGGATCTGGAAGTTATCATCCGGCACTTTGTCCGCTTGTAGCTTTTGGCACTTCACCTCTTAAAGTTTTTTTTTTTTTTTTTTTTTTTTGCCAACAGCATTTGGCAACATGTCTGTTTTACTTTACAGATTGCATTCATTTTGCCCCAGGCTGGATATTTTCGGTTTGTGGGTGCTATTGCAGAAACTGCGTTGACGAATATGCCTTTGATTCTCATCGTGCGATTGTTTTGGTTGTATGTTCCTTGAGAACAGGGCTCACCTGGAGGTTAGTTTTTTTTTCAAGCGCCGTTTTCCTTGGCCCAAACTTTTGCCACCTTGCAGATGTCGATGGCTTTATTCAGGTCAGCTCCTTTTCCCGCGGAATGCGTGCTCGCAGCTTGGCGTCTCCTGTTCTCTAAATAAACTGATCCCTAACCATGGAGTCCTTCAGTTCTCTGAAGTTGTACGTCAGCGTCTTCAGCCGCACATTTCAGAGAAACTGTTAAAAATATTCGTCTTCCTGCCAATGTCGTGCTCGAAAAGCGCATCTCTTGTACGCCTCGTTTCGTTCGGAGTGTAGCACTCTTCAAATTTTGGTACAATCAGATAGAAGTCTTCTTCTTCAGCGCATGTGAGCTGAAACGTGTTGTACATGTCGCTTGTTTTCTTTCCAGTAACGTGCAGAAAGATGGGGTCCTTGTGTGCCTTTATCCGCTCAGTCGCTGCTGGGGCGGTTTCTGCTGCCGTAGTTGCTGATGAAGTTGTCTTGAAATAAAACTTAATGCGTTGCTAATTGCTTCCCATTCTCGGCTGCATTTTGGAGAGGACGAGGGGCTCTGGTGGAGGTGGAGGTCTATCGTGTGTTGACGTCTTCAAGATTCTTCCCTCGTTAAGGCTTTAAGCACAAAGAGCACATCTGACACCATGTTTTGAATGTGAGACAGCGTCAACGTAGATTAGAAAAACAACTAAATTATTTATTAGGGCACTTCATCTATCTTAGGCTCGTGCAGACACAGTGGTGTGCCTCGGCCGATGCAGCATCTACGACCGTAGTTCACCGTAAGGTGATAAGTGATATGTATAATTCCTTTACTGCAGTGCACATTTATATAACGGGTGTTTTTCCGAAGACTTTCAAAAATCCTAAGAATTAGGTTCGTTAAAAAAAAAAAGAAACTGTCTTCGGGAACAAACTACAAGCTATGGCGGACGTCAGGAATTGCCAAAAACTACCAATGAGCCAGATAATTAATGATTTTGTTAATTAACTTTTTTAAATTTTGTGGAAATAGATATATGGTTCGAGTTAGAAAGTTGATGACAATGATGAGTGTTATCGAAAGCCACTAAATAAGTCACCTTCAGAAAGTCTTTAAGCGCGTGAGAAGTGTAGTAGCGCACTGAATTTACCACTCGTTTAGCAGGTACAAGGCTAGCGGTTGCGGTAAGGCGCCCGCGCGATTTTCCCGCCTCTTATCTAGCCCCAACATTGTACCTGCTGTCACCAGCAGAGCATGTCAGCCTCTCAGAAAACATTTAAAGACTGAATAGCTTTAGAAAAAAATATTGTAGCGTGTGATCTCGTTTACTAGTTTCGAATTGTATATCAATATGTTGCTTTAGGTTTGGGACAAATCAGAGACAATAAATATTTTGAGAATAAACATCGGGATGTTATATAGTACCGCAAAAAAAGACTTGGGCACACTAAACTTACCCCTGTCCCTTTGGTACAAAATCTCCTTGATTGTACGGGATCGTTGAACAGTGCTCCGGAGCTGCACTTCGAACATACTTGCGATGGAACAAGTTTTGTCTAAAATAGAAATCAGACAACATATGGCATGTTATGACAGCAGTAAAGTTATTTAGGATGGCTGGCCAATAATCGATTGAACCTCCAGTTAATTCGTTGATAATTTAATCACAGTTAACATAATTCACCGGTTCTTCTGTTTAGTTTCAAGCTAAAACATTTGGCGAGAAAGTAAAAACGTGTTGCCTTACAAATGAATTCATATTTCTATATCTGAGAAAGTTGCACACTTGTATATACCAAGGTAGCAGACTTCCTTGGTTTAGCTGGGGCCAGGATTGGCACTTAGTTGTAATAGCTTGCCCATGACTGCCCAGCTATTTACGTATGTAGGCTAGCCTGGTGTTTCAGTCTTTCCTTGCTCCAGAAAGCCACGGAACTACTAGGGAACGTCTTTCCTGGTTGACCAATCAATTTCCTTGGTCATTGGTGGCCAGGGTAAACAGGCCGATGCTAGTATCTGATGCACCCTGGCTCTCTATTGATTTTCCTCGGTCAGAGATGGCCAAGGTATCAATGCCTCTGCCAAGCTTTGAGGTTCCCTGGTGGTTCATAGGAATTCCCTGGTCCACTCAATACAAGCAACAGCCAGTGTTAGGGCATGTTGCCAGATCGAAGATAGAATGAGCCAAGGAATGGCAGGGAATAGCCGCTATGCAATGTTCCTTGGCTCAAGCTCGTATTTTATTGGATCCAGAAGCCACTCCCCTTGGAAAAACAAAATACGATTTAAAAAAAAAGTTTAGATATGAACAGGCCAAACCCGAAGTGAACTGGTTTTGGTGAAATAGTGCCGGGCAAATTGGAAATCAAACTGTCGAAATTGGTCGAACTTGGAAAATGAACTGGCCAAGGCGGCAGCTGAGTTAGCCGAACTGTCAATTGTACAGTTCAAACTGGTCGTTAACCTGGAAAAACTGGCAGCTTGAACTGGTGACACTGGTGTCATAATGTTCAAGCTGACAGCGAAACAGTTTGAACTGCAGTCGAAGCGTTCGAACTGGCAGTCAAATATTTACAACTGGCAATGAAACTGGTCTCATAGTATCTAAACAAGTCATACCAGCAAAACTGGAGAAAGTGCTTGTTGAACTGATCAAGCTAGTAGCATGCACAGTTTAAAATAATTAACCATTGAAATCGATCCAATTGCCCTTTTTCATTTAAATCGAGTTGGTTTCACTCTTTCAAATTTAACTGCCAAGCGGGGAAAACCCCATTAATCACATTGTTTCAACAAAATGTGATTAATGTGAAATCTTACATTTTGCTGGGGCCTCCTCTCCCCCCTCCCTCTGATACAGCATTTTTTATGGGCGCCCCCCCCCCCCCGAAACAAAATCCTGGCTACGTCCTTGGAGAAAACGAATTGTGCTTTTACACTCCAAACGACTCACGGTGAAAAAAAAAAATATTTGACAAAACAAGTTTTTTTACCAATTCCATAGGCAAAGTTGTTTCTGAAATTAATCATGCGACAGCTAGCAGAGACAATATTTGGCTTTTACAGTATATCTTTTCTATGCAAATGGCGCGTAACAGATTAGTAGAGCAAATAAAAACTTTTTGACGCATGTACAGGTGTACCAAACTTGCAAGAATAGTTGATTACAGATCAAGAATTGAGTGATGCAATCCCCTCATAGGAGTTCATACCCCTCTCCCAGTCAATCGTTCCCACTTGAACCTTATAACTTTCCCGCTCTTTACCACGTCCTTTATCCACCCTAGCTCGCACCGAGAATCCGCTTCCAGCGCAAGTGCCCGAGGCGGGGAGCCTCCCACGTGATGTTGGAAAAGCGCGGGATAAAGCCCGCACCCGCAGATCAATCAGGCGCCTGGAATGCGCCAGTGCCCCGGGACCGGAGATGATGCAGTGTCCCCACCCAGAGCGCGGATGCCTTGAAAGGGGAGAGCTGCTGACGCGCCAGAACATGGTGCGCGCGGGCCAATCAGCGCGGCCCTCGCGAGCGCTCGAAGCACCGGTTTTGAGTCGTGGTCAACGGCAATTCCGGAAACCAGCAAAAAAAAGAAAAAACGGATCTGGCGTGAAGTTTGGGCTTTTGTTCACGCTGCTGTTTTTCTTGGGGAGGTTACATGTTGTATTTAAGCAGTGTTTGTATCAGATAGTTTGGCGGAGCCTTTAGTGCTGCCTCTGCCGATGGTTCCTGTTGCTGATGGCGTCCTCCGCCTGAGTTCCACTCGCTCGCGGGCGATATGGCTGCATCCCAGAACGGCGTGTTCGGAATTCTCTCCGTCCTCATGGCAGCAAGGGCGATGTATGTCTCTGTATCCGCGTGATCTAGCCAGGTAAGCAGGCTCGACCTTTTGGATTCATTTTCATAATCAGGTGCATGTGAAACTGAACCTTTCTGTAACCCGATTTGGAACACCTCTGCAAGTAATGCAACCGCCAGTGTACATGCAGCTTCAGAGATCCTCTACCACAGTGGTTGCGAGTTGCATAGCGGACGACAGACTGTGGAGGCAGGAAGGAGGTAACAACCGCAGGTTAATTTCATTCATAGGCGTTGCTTTTCGTAAAGGCTGAACCGTACACGTAAGCGATTAAGCGAGCGATGAGAGTCAGCGACGAGCGGCGGAGATTTTCCTCGGTCGCTCGTCACGTCGCTCGGTTTTTAGCTTTCTAGAAATCGTCGCTCAGCACCTTGGTCGCTTGCTCCCGTTGCTTTCATTAGGTTTGCCACGTCGCGCGAGTGACCGAACGGCAGCGAAACGGATCGTCGTCGCTTGTCTGGTCGCTCGCAAAATCACTTGCATGCGGGTTATATTTAATTGCCGCGAGACTGGCGCCAGATGTACGATTGACATTCGCTTCCATATTCCCTCTCATACTGTTTATTATAGTGGATATTTTTATTCGTCACATTACTTACATACTGTTTTAGAACAGACGGGAGAAAATAAATCTGCCATGGTTATAATTACTGATGTTAATTCTTATTTCAGATGCCTTGGGGTACTATGCTAGCCACCAGCGGAATCCCGACACTCCAGAAGATGAGGAGAATCTCGCCAGCCGGCTGGGACACATGAATAACATGACAAGTTTTTTGCATTGCATATATTTTTTTTATTTTTATTTTGGGGTCTGCAGTATGTATTTTTTAAATAAAGTGACTTTTATTAGTTTACGACCTGTGTTTTCAATATCACCAATTAAGCTGGTTTAGCTGGATGGAGTGTACCAGTATGCGGAGTTGTCCACTCTTAGAAAAAAGGGTCAGTATAGTCCTCCCTAAAGGGAAGAACGCTCTTGATCCATATGTTCCTTCAGAAATGGAGAAAAGTTCGTCCCTACAGCAGGGGAGCAAAAGTTCCTTCGTTGCCTGCATCTCATTATGGCGGCCACGAATTGAGCAAATCGAGCTCAATAAGGCTTAACGAGAACACTAAGTCTATTGTACGGGGCAAGAAGAGCAGCAAATAAAAACGTAACACGAGCTTTCCGCGAACTATATTTATTTCCGAAGCCGGCTTCCCCCTGCAGGTAAAGAAACTTACGTTTCGAAAGCATGCAGTCACTCAGTCTTCTCATCGTCAGCACTGCGATGTTAAACGGAGACAACCGGCACCAAGTTCGCGCACTTTATGTCTTACCTTTGCTATTCCTCGAGCCAGAATTCCTTCGTCAATCGTTGCGTCAACCGCACATCAGGGAGGAGTGATAAACCATTCGCCCGCGAAACTAAACGCCGCTCTTAAAAAAAAGCAAACCCGAAGCAGCCTCTTGGCACATTTGAGCACGGTAACACGAAATTATGGCGTAGCCGCGTAGCGTAAACGGAGGTTGAATCACTTGCCACCAGATGGCAGGGTCAAGCAGAGTAATTGCAAGTAGCTAGGCTAGGGGGCGCAAGGTACCGCCCAATTCATGTTCAACAAAAAATATTATATTTTCTCAGGCCACCATAGCGTTCCGGGATATTCGGGAGCCCCTATTATACAGACATGCAGACAGATTTGGCATTCTACAAGCAGCAGCTGAACATACATTGAGCGTATACACATACATTGCACATACATACATCAATACAACAGCACACTAACCCGATCACTACTCCCGAGCTCTGCGTTTCGGTCGTTTCTACTGGTCGTTTTGAACGTACGGACTTTTTCGGTGACTCCCTAAGCAATAAAAAATATTCATAGCATGTTGATTTTTTTCCAGCAATGTCATACATCTGAGAGTATTTTTAAGGGCTCAGGGGATGAATCTTTTATTAAAACGAAAACGCTCGATCATGCCGTGATTATTTGAAAACCAATAAATCGAGCCGCTCCAGTGCGGTTCCAAGCCATGAGTTCGTTTTCTCGCACGGCACTTCGTAGCCACTATTTATATTGTAGTGTTTGTTTTTCTACTTGTGCTGTTCGCGCACGGCTGCAATTGCCATCTTGAATTAATCTCTGTAGAGCAGATATTCACCCAGCTGGAAGCGATGCTTCACGGGCAGAGAAATCGCTTTTCAATCAACTTGAATGCAGTCAAAGCCGCGACTTGCGGCAAGTGTACGGAGCTACGCCAGCTACGCCGTGGCGAGCTCGCAAAACTTCTAGCGCTCATTCCAGCGCGCCACATGGAGGGCAGTTTCTCCAGGAACCGTAGTATATTTAAACAGCAAAATAAAGGATAGCTTTTTGTTTTCGATTTCACCTCTTTTTTCTTATTTTTAATGCTAAAATTTCATTGTAAATATACATACTTTCCGTCATAATTTCGTACAGTCCAGTCTTTTCCCCAGAGAGCAATCTCTCCCGGGGACCGACAGTCACATTTGCCACTGTACGATAGGAGCTTACCGTTCAGACCAGCGTTCCAACATGACAATCCGCACGTCAATCGACTGCACCAAATTCCTCAAGTGGTCTCAAACTCTTTAATGTAAAACGGAATGTGAACCTGCGACACCCCGCCCCCTCGAATCAAGGCCCGATTAGCGGCATCAATGCCCGACAGTTTACGTCATCTCATCTTGTTGTTACACCACTGATACTCGAACAAACGGTCACATCGGCGATAATTCCAGTCTTCTGTTCACTACGCACAACACTGCCATCACGATGTTGCTGCTATGTTGCTGACACGCAGAAATACAGAACCACGTTGAATGCCGGTTGGCACTCGGCACGGGAAAATAGAACCGAATTCAGCACGGAAGGCACCCAGGCAGCCGGCAGGAAAACCTGCCTGCCTTGGACGCAGTTCCTGCGATTTCCATAAAGTCGAAAACTTCGGCACAGTTCCGCGTGGCAATCAAGAAACGGCCATCTTAACCAGTGAACCTAGCGCTGCTGGCACTGCTTCGGAACTTCGCTGTTTCTAGGGGCTTCGTGTGCTCGTTTGATAAAATTAGTGGTAAAAACGTCAATGCAACCGAAATGTTCTGCGCGTTTGGACTAGAAGACGGAATTACAGGCGGCCTTCGCTGCCACTGAAGCTCAATCAACTTAACAACATTTATTAAACAACGTGAGCGACGTGCTCGAAAAACGAAACCGAAAGAAGATGAGTTGGAAGGGCGAAAGCTTTCTCTCGTCTGCCTGGAGAAGGAGGAAAACGTCTCGTTCCTCCCTCCTTCTCATGTCCGCTTGGAGGCGCGCTGTTGCTAACTTTTTCCTCCATTTTTTCTTTGAGTGCGCTTTTTTCTTTATGAATGTCGAAAACTCTACGGGAAAAGAAACGACTGAAGGACCGACCTCGTCGTCTTGGCCCCTGCGTCAACGGCTTAGCTCCAACCTTGCAACCTGCTTATCAAGCAGCGTGCTGATGAAGCTTGTAGCAATGGTATTATATAGTTTTTCTTGGCGTCGGTGGATAATAAGGACTTTAATTTTCCTTCCATCTTTCTGGGTTTTCTTTTTTTTTTTTGCTTCGACAAATTAAAAAAAAAAAGAAATCTAACACAGCAAGAAAAAAAGAAAAAAAAAAGAAACTTCGCTTCTTTTCAGGGATCGAACCCTCGACAGCTTGATCAGTAGCGCGATGTTCTACCCCTGCACCAACTGCACAAGGAGGAACCTATGCTGTTCCTTTCGTCTTACCTTCCGTTCCTCCCTTCTCAGGGGGGTGATTCCAGCGCAAGTAGGAACAGTCACTTTTGCTACCTTTCTCCTCCTTTTTTTCTTAGAGTGTACAGGATTACCAGTATACACAATTTCACAGTAAGACCGGTATGCAAAGTTTCATAGTAAGACCAGTATGTACAGTTTCAGTTTGTCCAGTTCAATCAATTTAACCAGTGGCAATAATCCTGTTTAGAATGGCGCTGTTTGCACATTTTTTAATAGGGACTTCAAAGCTTGGCAGAGGCATTGCTACCTTGGCCATCTCCGACCGAGGAAAATCAATAGACAGCAAAGTTACATAAATACTAGCAGCGGCCTGTTTGCCTTGGCCATCAATGACTAAGGAAATTAATTGGTCAACCAGGAAGGACGTTCCCTGGTAGTTCCGCAGCTTTCTCGAGCAAGGAAAGACTGTGAAACGCCAGGCTGGCATACAGACGTAAATGGTTGGGCAGCCGAGGCAAGGATATCACCTAAGTGCCAATCTTGGTCCCAGCTAAATGAATTAAGTGTGGTACATGGGAAACTATTCTTCCAGGAAAATAAAGAGTGCAACCTTCTAAAATACCGAAACATTCATCCATTTGTGCGGCAAGACGTTTTTTACTTTCTCGTCAATTAAGGTGAATGCGCGTCCGCTCTTGGTTTTCTAACGACCAGCTCATTTCATCAAAATTTAGCGGTTTTTTTTCTCCTCTAAACTTAGTAGAGAAATTGTGGCGTGATGTCACGTGACCCTGTGGCGTCAGGGGACACCGTGACGTCACCGGGCACTGAAAAGTCACATGACACCATGACGATACGTCACGCAACGTCACGATGATTTCCTCGGTAAATTTGCCCGGGAATTTTATGTGACCTGATCTCATCTGACAGCCTGATTGAAAGTCCTTTGCGTGACTCCATGATGTCACGTGGCAGCCCAACTTGAACTTGTCACGTCAATTTCCTAGGTAAATTTAGCGGGAAAATCGATGTTACCAGGACGTCACCTGACACTTCGACGCCATGCGGAGATACCAACGTGAGGAAGAAAGTCATGCGGAGGCTTCCAATATGAAGCACTTGCTTCGTAGCATTTGATTTACAAATTTCAACGAGCATAAGGAACACGTGACCATATCGAATGTGAATCGGCTGGATGTTTCTATATTGCGCTTCACTCAAAGCCCGACGCAGCCGAGGCTACGTTCCGATAGAGATACTCATGCGGCTCCGAAATTGCATCGTCAAGGAGCTCACCATTTTGTGCGTTTGCTATCTCCGCCTAACCCGATAACGACCAGTAAATACGCCGATATCATTCACTGTGTATAGCGTCGGACTTATAGTTGATTGTAGGATTCATTGACAGCGCTGACCTCGCTCCGCATGATAGGTTTTATGAGAACGAAGCGATTCTCGTGAAGTGCGTAGTATTTCTTGTGTCGCCTTTGTAACATTTCAGTAGGTGAGCGTAACACAACGGTGTCACATATACCCTCGCCAGACGAGCACATTTAGTGCACTTCAACCGAGAGATCTTTGCCATTAGTTCAACGTCTGTTGTGTGCCGGACGGCCTCTTCCCAAAGAACACACTTGGCTTTAAATGCGTTTAACAAACTCACTTTACTCCATCATGTGCGTGACCTCAATATCAGAGTGTCAACAATCAAATACAACGCAGAATAAAAACATGGCTTTGATTTTAAAAACCAAGAATTTAGAATTTTCGCAGTAGATGACACAAAGGAGTTACATTAAAAACAAATATTGGGATGGGCTTAACCTTAAACTTTAGGTTGATCTGCACCAAGATTCGTGCCGCGGTGAATGATAATTATGATCTAATATGATAGTCACAGGCTCTCCTCGTAGACATCCGTGGTACGAAGCGGAACGCCAAAGATGGATCTGCTTCTTTTTTATCTTGGCATGCGATGATCGACAAAATTCAGCCAAATGATATTAATATCGTTCATTAATTCAACCTCGATAAGTTACGTGTCTTTATTAAATATATAATGCCTTGCCGTGACATTTATTCCTTTACGTTAACATTTTACGTTCCTAATAGTACGTTTGATATCGCTTTGCCGTCATCTGCTAGTGACTCAAATATTTCTCCTCTGGCACCGAAACACTCCAAGTGACATTTGTGGAGGTGACGTGCACTCTGATGAAGTGCAATGAGTTTGCCCGCATGACAGGTGTATAATTTTAGTTTTTTTTTTATATCGGTACGGTTGTTAATTAAACAAATTTACCGGGTGATCACATGCCTCGAATGATTCGTTGGCGAGGATATCGAAACTGGCCCCCGCTTGACCATATATTTCGATCACAATACACATATGCGTGCTTGTGAATGCAGTTTTGTCATGCCTGTCAAAAAAAAAAAAAAAAAGATATACGAACGTTTAAAAAGCGCTTAGAGAAGGGTATACATAATGGTGCAGCTTATAAACCGGAAAATAGTTCAATGCAATGTAATAGACCGTTTTAAAAACTGCGCGCCACATAGCTTCTGCACCAGTTATCGAAGTCCACCATATTTGCATGATGTACTCTGTTCAGGAATGTATTAAACATAAGAGCAGCGTCGGCAACACGGCTAAGCAGGTATCAAGAACGAGTTTTGCGTCAGCGTTTGGCGTAAACTTGGCTCCAATCACACGCGTTATGACACCAAAAATAGAGACTCTCAGAGTTGCCAGACAGGGTTCTTAAAAGTGTCTATATTAGTGGGATGTGGCTCAAGAGGCGTCTCAGGGCTACGTTGTCGATGCTACTTTGTACACGATTACTTGGCAGCAGCCGTGGTGGAACGAGGCAACACGCAACCGGCTTGTGCATTCACTGCAGGCGCTCGAAGTGAACGAGACAGCGACAACCTGCGCTAGTCCAGCGCTGACAATATCGTCACCGTGAAACATTCAAGATACTCCCATCCACACACTGCAACATTGTTGTGCAGACATCACGGACAGCGGCCACCCTGCTCCTTTGTCTACCATCGCACAGGTCAGCAGCACAAAGACTACAGTAACGCACATTCATCGCCAGCTCTTCACATGGCAGCAGCGGCGACGGAACCACGCATTACGCAACTAACTTGTTAATTCTCTGAATGTTTTTTACTGAGCCGACAAATTTCGCATCTTGATCCCCGCTGGTAATGGCACAGCAGCTGCCGCAACCTTGTGTATCGCTTTCCGTAGTGTTTTTTCATCATTTGTTTTGACTGCGTATATATTGAAAAAAAAATTACCAAGTTAGTAAACAACTTGAAAGACAAGATAAGGAAGGATTTTAAAGCACTTATCTAAACGTTTTAAGGGAATATAGAAACAAACTCCGCAATATTTCCACTGAGACAATGGGAATAAACAATTAAGTGGTGTTCATCCATGCAGAGTTTCAGGCAATGAAAGAGAAATTCGAATTTACTGAAAGCGGAAACATTGCCATCAGGAAGTCAAACGTAAAGATGAGTGAGACACTTGGTGTGAAGGTACCAAACCCGAACAAAAATTAATTTGGTATTTCGGTTGTTAGACACAGTATTCTGATACCAACGACGGGAGAAAATACCTCTTCCCAAGCAGAACATTAAGACTGGCTCAAGCTTGAGCCAGACTGGGCAGCCGGGAAAGCTTCACTGGGCCTAGATTGTTTTGCCCCATGGCGCTAGGCAGCCCCATCATGGTATACCAATCGTGGCGACCACCGGCAGTTCTCTTATAGCCATGGACTTGCTCACCGGTGGAATTATGGCCCGGGCGAGGCGGGAAGCTCAGTGGTACCCCAAGCTTGGCTCTCTATTGTATATACAGCATGGGCCAGGTTAGTGGCCGAGTGGTCAGCCAAGCTTGGCTTGACAATAGAAATTCAACCCGAACCAGCAGGGCAGTTACCGGCCCTATTGAAAAGTTTTGCAAACTGGGCCAGCTCAATTATTGCCACTGGTCTTATTATGAAACTGTGCATACCGGTCTTACTGCGAAAATGTGTATATTGGTAATTCTGCAGGACTGTGTATACTGGTCCACTCCACGCAGTTAAACCAGTTTAAATGGTCAAATTAAAAACACAGGTCGTAAAGCAATGAACTTATCATTCTTTAAAAAAATACATACTGCAGACCGCAAGAATAATCATTAGGACATATTTACATTGCAAAAAGTGTCATGATATTATTCATGTCTTCGAGGCGGTTCGCGAGATTCTCCACATCTTCTGGAGTGTCAGGGTTCCGGTGGTGGCTAACATAGTACCTCAAGGCATCTGACATAAGAATAAACATCAGTAATTAGAACTGTGGCAAATTCATTTTCACCCGTCTGTTCTAAAACGGTATATAACTAATGCCATGGATAAAAAAATATGCACTATCATAAACTGTGTGAGAGGGAATGTGGAAGCGTGTGGCAATCGTAAATGTGGTGCCAGTCTCGCGGCATTTAAGTATAAACTGTATGTAAGCGATTTAACGAACGACGAAACAAGCGACGACGATACGCTTCGCTCTTGTTTGGCCACTCGCGCGGCGTGGCAAACCGCATAAAAGCGACGGGAGCAAGCGACCAAGGCGGTGAGCGACGATTTTTAGAAATCCAAAAACCGAGCGACGCGACGAGCGACCGTGGGAAATCTCCGCCGCTCGTCGCCGACTCTCGTCGCTCGTTTGATCGCTTACATGCGGTTCAGCCTTTATGCAAAGCAACGCCTAGGAATGAAAAGATTCTTCTGTTGTTATCCCCTTCCTGCCTCCCCAGCCTGTCGTCCGCTACGCAAATCGCAACCGTGTGGTAGAGGATCTCTGAAGCGGCATGTACACTGACGGTTGTACCACTAGCATAGCTGTTCCAAATCGGGCTGCAGAAAGGTTATAATATGATCATAATAATGAATCCAAATGGTCAAGCCTCCTTACCTGGCTCGCTGGCGCGGAGACAGAGACAGCCATTGCCCGCGCTGCATTGAGGACGGAGCGAATTGCGAACACGCCGCTCTGGGATGCAGCAATTTCGCCCGCGAGCTAGTGGAACTCAGCCGGAGGACATCATCAGCCACAGGAACCATCGGCAGATGGTTCCTGTGGCTGATGGCCCAGCTTAACCCTTTATTTACCAATGGAAACATATGTTGCTAAAAGGAATTGATTTATTATAGGTCATTTGTATAGGGTAAAACTTTCAAATCCCAACGGCTAAGTACGTGCTATTCCCCCGCTTCAAATAACTCCCAATTGATGGCGCAAGGCGTCCAGAAAAGTGCGGCGGGGAGAACAGAACAATCGCTTCCTCCACGAGGTGCGGCTCACGGTATGTTCCCTTTGTTTTTGAAGAATTCTTTGTAATAAACCTTTTAATTTTTGTATAACCTATTTTTTTACATAGATAGGAATCCCTGACGGTGCATTCTGCACATCTTTGAAGGGTAAAAGTGCTATGGAATTCGCACACCACCTATTGTCTTTACAGCGTCTACATGCGTTGTCGTCAGTAAAGTGGTGTTCTATATTTTCGCTTGCCGTATTCGCGGTTGCGTGGAATCGTCTCCTGATATATATATATATATATATATATATATAAATATATATTTATATATATATATATATATAAATATATATATATATATATATATATATATATATATATATATATATATATATATATATATATATATATATAAATACGTTATACAACCAGTGTGCCGGCTTATGCACAGAATGACAGTGTTCTCACAAGCAGGTTTAGAGCGCAACTCTTAAGGCACGACCGCATTGCTGTCGCGGAGGCGAAAACCCAGTTTTCGCCTTCAGCGGCGCGGCGTACAGCGCCGCAGAGCCAACCGGTCCCTGCGCGGTTCAGACCTCGCCGCTCCTCGCCGCAGAAGAGAGGAGCCAATGGAAGGTGGCATAGATAGGGACGGTGCGATGCCATGGCAACGCTCAAGCCTGTTCTCCGCGCGTATTTCACGTTCCGAAGGACGTAGCGTTATTTTGTTTCGTCTGCTATCCCTATTTCCCCCGATGCCTTCCCTAACGGAGCGGTTCCTTGAAACTGTGCGACTGTTTCCCTTTTTTTATGACAAGACGCAGCGAGACAACTTAGAAAAGGACGCTAAGTACAACCGATGGAAAAATATAGGAGAGGAGTTCCATATTACACGTGAGTTTCTCCGTGTCACTTGTTGCCGGTCGTCTTTGTTTTGACGGATGTCGTGTTGATTTGGTAACACTCTCGAAAGTAGCCTTCATCTCTGGCGCGCCGCCGGGGCAGCAAAGCACTGACCTGTCCTTCGGTGTATCGGTAAAACCAACTTTGCCGCACCCAAAGCCTGTGCCTCCTTCCCTTCAGAGAGCGGCGACGGCGCAAGATCAACGAGCAGTCTAGGATATTCACATTCACGCTGATCACCAGGTCATCATGGACACCTACCATGTAGGCAGCGAGTGCGGTTTCGATGCTAATATGTGCGAAAGATGAGAGTCGAAACGGAAGAATCTTACTAAGAGCAGACGACAAAAAGCGGGAAATCCGTCGGGAGGCGCGCTCGCGATCGCAAGAGCCAGTGCTGTCACGTGACGTCCGCAAAACGGAGGCCAATGTGGACCCCTCGCGTTGGAACGCCGGACGGCGGCGCCGCCCAACAGCGCCGACCGGCAGCGCCGTTCACGCTAGTATGGTCCAGGCCTTTGGCGCCCATTTCCGTCTTGAGCGGCGTCGGCGTCGGCGTCGCCGTCGGCGTAACCATAACGCGTCGGCGTAACCGTAACGCGTCTGCGTAACGCGACGACGTGACGCGTTGCCGTCGCCGTCGCCGCCGGCGTAGCCGTAACGCGTCGGCTTTACGCGTAGCCGTCGCCGTCGGTGTGACTGCGCGGAGAATTATCGCATAATGCATTGCGGTGACGCGCGCGTTGCATTATGGGATGTTTTTCTTAATGCACCGCGCGGGAGGGAGGAGGAAGAAAGGGGGAGGGGGAGGAGGAGGGAGGATAACGGAGGAGGGGTATACTCTGCTCTCACTACCTTTCCCTCCGCCTCCTCAAGAGCTGCGCTGTAGTGCCGCGTTACAGGGTGTTCTCAACCTATTTCATTTTTTTTCTGTGACAGGCATCACCTGACTGAAGAAGATATTCAAGCTATTCTTTTCGACTGCCCAAGTGCTAGCGAATGTTTCGAGTTAGACAACTCGGATGATGACGATGTGGAAGCCCCAGCCAGTCAGGGTCCTTCCGACGAGTATTCATCGGACCCATTTGACACAGGTGAATCACAAGGGCAGCAATCAACAACTCTGAGGAACAAAGTAAAAAAGACATGACACTGGGTTAAAAAGATTTGCAACTCATTGAGGGCCTTTCAGACGAGTGAATTGTCTCCACAAGTGATGGCAACAGAAGAGAAATCATCACTAAGTATGTTCACTAAGCTCGTCGATGAGGATTTGACAGAACATATCACGCTTTGAAAGAAATCGCTACAGGATCCAGAAGAACAAAACAAAGGTGAAGCCCATTAGAAGCGAGGAAATCAGAAATATTATTGTGATGGTTCTCTTCATGTCCCTAGTGTCCTTCCCCTTCAGGCGCATGCATTCGTCACGGCTGTTGAGCCAGTCAGAGATTGCGGTGTGCATGCCCTGTAATAACTTCGATGAAGTGATTTATTGTTCCACGCCAGCAACAATGATGATGAAAAAAAAAAAAAAAAACGAGGACGGCTATGACAGGCTCTACAAGATACGTCACATCCTTGAGACTCTCAAAGAGAAGTTTCTGCAAGCCGCAGAAATGGAGCCCTGCCTTGTAGAGATTGAGATGATGATACCTTTCAAGGGTAGACTCAGCCTGAAGGTTTATATGATGAAAAAGCCGAAAAAGTGGGGTTATAAAGTTTGGAAATTTGCTGGAAGCTAAGGCTTTGTCTATAAAGTCCAGCTTTACGGCGACAACCTTGTTGTTGACCCAGAGGTTTAAAGATTGTAGTGCGACTTACTGATGGCTGTGAGGGAAAATAAATCTTTTGTGACACTTGCTGGAACGACATTCGCAATCCGCTAGACCACAATGCTTTATATGAGTGCAGACGTCTAGCCCCAAGGAAACAAAAATCATAATACTACAGGAAAAAAAGAATTGCTATTAATTTATATTTAATGTCTTTAGCTTATTTCCAGAGAGCATTCACAGATTTTCATTTCTGTTCAAGTTCGATCCCTTTGAAGTTCCTTCTAAGAGCAGTTTGATACCCAAGCACAGCGTTCGGTCTCAGAGCCTTCAACAGCGTTGCAAACCTTTTATAAGAACACGTACTCCAGAGATTCAGAACGTTGATTGAAATGTTAAACTTTTCACCACTTTTAAGTGGCAAAATCCGCAATTCTTCGACTCCCTGAAATTTAAGCGGCTGCACCTTTCACAGGCGGCCACAATTATCCGTTAAAAAGATACAGATGCCGTCTCTTCTGATGCCGGGTATCTGTTGTCCTGTTATACGAATAAGAATTTTTGATGTCTTAGAAATTATTTCGTCTTCGATTCTTTTTTTTAAGTTTTTTTGTGTCGGACCATGAAAATTTGTGCTCTGGAGACAAAGATCCGCAGACCTTTTGGGCTGGTGCACCTTTCACAGGAAGCCATAATTATCAGTTGAGTGCCTCTTAATCTAAGGTGTGGTATGTTCTGTCCTCCATTCCAGAAAGAATGATAACACCGGGAATTTTTTGTTTTCTGTGTAGCTTCTCTTGTCGCAGCATGTAAATTCGTGATCTGTACAGTATGACCCGCAGACTTTTGGGGCAGGTGCGCCCTCTCACAGGAAGCCAAAATTATCAGTTGAGAAGATTCTAATGCAACATAATATGTAGCTAGATATGTCTTGTACTGTACCGAGAGCAGAACTGCGATGCTAGCTTTTTTATATTGCTATGTAAAATTTTGTTCTTGACGTAAAATTCATTTAAATATTTTCGGTCAGTTGACCTTCGCCCATAATGATTCACAAGATAGTAAAGGCATGAATGTAATTTTGTAGACCAGCATCTTGTGCAATGCGTTATCGCTAGCTAACAATATCGCGTTTCGTAAGCTTTGAGCGTGCTCGCGCATCCCCATTACCCGCGTACCAACCGGGGGGGGCAAAGAATGCGCTGCCCCCCCTCCCCCCCAAGCTCTCAGAGCGGGGGGGGGGGGGGGAGGCATGTGTCTCGCACCCCCTGAAACAGCCGCCACTGGGTGGGGCAAATTCTTGCCGGCAGCACCCAAGGGATACCAAGGGCACCACGCTCCGGTCCTGGAGGGGGGGGGGGGGGGGAGAAGAGGGGTTTGGTTTGACACCTTCCCCCCTCGAAAACAAGTTGGTACGTCACTGCACGACGACACTCCCGGGACCGCGTGTCCCAAATCAAAAGACGTCTGCCTCTCGCGGATAGTAAGTTATTTTAAAAAAATGCTCCCACAATTTTTAGTAAAGGCCCTCGGACATTTTTAAAAGATTACCTACGTACGTCTCCGTGTGGGGATTTCCGGAGCAGATAGATAGGAGTACGTGTTTGACGTAAGCCACGAGTGATTTCCTATTGGCGTGACGCGCATCGAAACACGCCGAAGTATATATTATGACGCTGTCCTGCACGGCGACATATTTTTTCTCCTCTTAATTCTTCGTGGCCGGCTGTGACGACCGGTCGCGTATTATTTATCACCGTTCGTTATTGCTCGAGACGCCGCCGCGAACCCGTTATGAGGAGAATCGGGCTGCCCAGTATCATCTGCGTAATCAAGAAATCATTCATCATGTGCTTGCTGTGCTCGTTCGTCTACCTCTCGCTGTGTATTCGCTTGTTAAGATGAGTAGGATCCCCCCCCCCTCCCCAAAACCCGTGTTCACGAACAAGCTAATTATCTTGATATGTTTTACAATGAGGGACAAGGCGCCTCCCTCCATCTGATAACACCAGGTTACCAACTAAAAGAAAAAGAAAACAAGTAAAGCAAGCTTCACTGAGTAATTAACTGTACAGGGTGTTTCTTTTCACATGGCATACGTTTTTATATATATATATTTTTAAGGTGGGTGACGCTTACTTGGGGGTATTTTTACTGTGTATTTCACGGGCTCTGCGGACGGTAGACTGGTAATATTGTCACGGGTGGTGACCAAAAGAACAATAAATAAACAGGAAAAAAAAAGTTTAATGTGGCGAAATTGTGCAAAAAATGAAAGGGTACAGAAAATAATAACAGAGCGTCGCGGGCGTCGAAGTCGGCGTAGAGCAGAGTCGAACGCTGGGGCGAGACTGACCGTGGCTCGCTACGCGAAGCCCCTTATGTATACGCGTGAGCTTCTGGAATAATCGGCGTAGACGGTTCGGCGTGTAGAACTTTCTAAACTCGAACAAGCAACACGGTCCTCGAATTTACCAGAACATTAGATTAGATGTCAACAAAAAGGCGTCCCCGCGGCAAGGAGTCGCACCCTGGCTTTTCGGGTGGGAGGCAGGCGCTATAACCGTTAGGCCGCGCGCGCGCTACCTACTTGGCAAGCTGCGCGCGCGGCATTACTCTCCCCTTTAAAAGTGCATCGCCCCCATGCAGCACAAAACAAACCAAACAAAAAAAAGAACGGTAAGCTGAAGAGTCATTTGGAACACATAAGTTCCACAGTCCTATCGTGCGTAGTACGGCTTCATGCGCACGACATGGACGACTTCTGGTCGTGGAGGGCGGCGTGATGAAGTCCCTGTTCCGTCGGGCATCACCTCGTAGTTCAGATCCCCGAGTCGACGAAGCACTCTGTAGGGTCCGAAGTAGCGCTTCAAGAGTTTTTCGCTGAGGCCACGGCGGCGGATGGGCGTCCACACCCACACCCTGTCTCCTGGCTGGAAGTGGACGTCCCTGCGACGAAGGTTGTAGCGGCCCGCGTTGACGTGTTGCTGGTCTTGAATCATGAGTCGGGCGAGCTGGCGGACTTCTTCGGCCCGTTGAGCAACCGCCTGGGCGTCGTCGCTCTCATTGTCAGATGGCTCATGGGGCAGCATGGCGTCCAGCATGGTCGTTACCTTCCGGCCATGTACCAGCTGGAAAGGTGTGAATCCAGTGGTGTCTTGAACCGCCGTATTGTAGGCGAACGTGACGTAGGGCAACACCTCGTCCCACGTCTTGTGCTCTACGTCGACGTACATAGAGATCATGTCGGCGATTGTCTTGTTGAGTCGCTCCGTCTGCCCGTTGGTATGCGGGTAATACGCAGTGATACGACGATGGCTGGTGTGACTGAGCCGAAGGATTTCTTGGGTCATCTGTGCCAAGAACGATGATCCGCGATCTGTAATCAGAACTTCGGGAGCGCCGTGCCGGAGAACGATGGACTCGATGAAAAACTCGGCGACTTCCACAGCAGTCCCTGAAGGAAGGGCTTTCGTTTCTGCGTACCGCGTGAGATAATCTGTGGCGACGATTATCCACCGGTTTCCCAGGGTCGACGGCGGAAAAGGACCAAGTACCCAAGTAGCGCAACTCGCCGGTTTGGGACTGTGGCGGTACCGGTCTGCCGGCAAGATCCTACTGGGGCGACGCTGGAAATGCCCCACGGGGAGACAACGGGCCAGTGAGATTGCCAGTCACTGGCCAGTGACTGGGACTGACTGGGACGCCCGGCACTGGGCGTCCCAGTGGGTTCCCGGGATGCTGCCAGCACAAATCCCCAGCGTAGTACCAGACATACGGCAAGATGCCAGCAAGACCCCAGCCTAGCGGCCTCAAGCCATACAGTTCCCGGTCATGTTTTGTCCCAGCGAGTTCCCGGGCTGCTGCCAGTACAAATCCCCGGCGTAGTACCAGCAGTACCGCAAGATACCAGCAAGACCCCAGGATAGCAGGCTAAAACCGTACAGCTCCCGGTCTTGTTTTACGGGCTAACATTTGGTTTTGTGTGCAATTCACGCCTGAATGGAAATGATGTTCATAACGGTAATTTTAACAAATAATGTGTGTAAACAATTATTTTGCACTGTGCATGAAAGTACATCTCTTGCATAGGTATACACCGTTTTGGTAAAGCAGCTGCCCCATCCACCTGTCACTCATACATGGGTAGTAAATGAAACACACAAAATTGTTACCGTAATTATTTATTGCCAGTTGCAGTGAAGCTACAGCTCGGCTGGTAATCACGGGCGCCATAGGAGTGCGCTGGATGAAAGAGGCCGCATGCCACGGGCCCAGGAAGTCGACCATGCACCCGTGAAGGCGAGTCCTTCATTACAGCACCTGTAAAGAGAATTGACACCACAGTAGAATGACAGGGTAAATCAATGCCAGCTGCACGTGATAATCCAGAAATTCAAAACGGGGGTGAGAAGCATAAGACAAGCAGCCCATGTAAAAGGAAAACTTTTTGTAGCTAATGCACTAATTGTCTTTATTTTATTTTTTATCTGGAAACTATATCACAACAAAAATACTTTGATTGCCCTAAGGGACACAACTGTAACAACACACTGGATGACCAAGGGGCACAAATGGTCTAGTTATCTCATAATCAAAATCATCTATTTTATTTCAAAATGGCATGTCGATAGACAAGCAAGCTTGGTGGAGTAGTTGGCATGTAGTTTTCACATTGTCGTTCGTCACGATAGGTGCGCCGTCCGTGATATTCACATCCAGCATTTTTAGATAAATTAGCGATTTATTAGTCTTACTGAGACAATGACAAATCATATCCTTGACATACACAGCTCAGAGTGATGGAAGCAGCATTTAAACCTTTTGTAGCAGGTTCTGTAGCATTCAAAATACTGGTATGGAGCAGCCGCTAACGCTTTTAGAAAAGATGCAAATAAAAAAAAGTGATTGCATATTTAAATGAGTTTGTCTGTGATAATAATTGCCAGTTCCTTTTTGATGCTGGAGCATATTACTTATCGCATTTTGTGCTAAAAATAAATAGGATGCGAAAGGAACAGATAGCCTTCTTTATTTGAAATAAGGCTCTGGTCGTAGCGGCGTCCATTTAAAACGGGTACTAAAAATGGTTGAAATGAATCATAGCCCAACCCTTCAGTTACGATAAAGCTTCCCTCCCATCCCCGTTCTACATTCAGTGTAGAACGGGGATGGGAGTGCACAGTGGTTGGTAGATGCAGGTTATATGTATGGGACATCTATTTTCTAAGTAATATTGTTTATCTGGTCAATTTTCTTCCATCACAATCTGAGACAAGGTTCTAAATACAGTGGAAAACAGGAAGGAGAAGTGTGAACCAGATTTAGTTTTGCACAAGCTATGTGGCAACTACCTGACTTCATCTTAGAATTTATTGAAGTAGATCTGGGTATAATAATGTTTAGCCCGACAATACTTCCAGGAGCACATGTCTCGAAACCTGTCAGAAAGGGGTAGAGGAAGTTTGAATAATAATTTGCGTATTACGATGAGCAGCTGCTCATACTGAGAATTGATGTGAGCAATGCCGGCAATCCCTCTGGCTGAAATATCTATGCGTAAGACACCCCCTATCAGAAAAAGTTTTAGCTGAGCGCTTTTTACGGCCCGCTCCGCTCAACGACTGAGCGAGGAAGCCAACAGGCATGCGCATAACACTCAGCCGGCAGTGGCCTTTGGGGTGCAGGAATTGTCTGCTCCAGCGGCATCTGCGCTCCGATTGGTCATTGCTGGCTGAGCGTTGTGCGCATGCACATGCCTTCCTGCTGACCAGAGCGGGCCATAAAGATGCTCAGCTAAAACTATCTAATGTCTATGTCGCAGCCACAACTCCAAAACGTGCAGACTCTTCTTCCTCGCTTGTACAATACAACAACATTGCACTGCATACTGCTTTAGAGACTTGCTGGCATGTTTCACACTCACTCCCTGCAGACAGCTAGGACTGTCGGTAAACGAGGAAAAAAAGTGTGCACACATAACATGCACGCCAAAACAAAACGTGAATGAGACTACACAAGACTGCACTAAAGCTGCCAATTTGGCGTGTTTTACACCGCACAGCCACTGTGTGTACACAACTAGCTCTACACATACCGCTCAGCACACCACAGCTAGCCTGAATCAGATTAGTGTCACATTTGCTGAGCTAAGTACAGTCGTGATCTATATGAGGGTGAACAAGCAATCGTCGACTGCCGAGTACTGGGAGCATCATGCTGCAGCTGACTTGCTCTCCCTTTCAAATGCCTTACGAACAAAGTAAGGTAAGTCATCTGATAAGGAGAGGACGTCACCACGGACAGCACTGAGCAGTTGATAATCACCTGTTTACCTTCATATGGATCTAGTCTCTATCTGGCTAAAGAAGTCAGATTATTTGCTCGTTTTGGAGTGCCATACTGCATCGTTTCCGACAATGGCACTCCCGTCACCGGACAACCTTTTAAAAACTTCACATCCCAGAGCGGCGTGCGACGCGTTCGAACTGCACCATATTACCCACAGTCGAATGGACTCGCCGAACGGGTTGTGCGAACGGTGAAGTTGGCGACGAAAAAGATTTTCGGCAAAGACCTACAAACAAAGCTGGATTGGTGTTCGCCGGTAAGCACGTCAGAAAAATCTCCGGCAGAACTCTTGGTAGGACGTCAGCTACGTTCGATATTGGACCTCATTAACCCAACGCGGCTGGAGAAAAAGAAAGAACAACAATCTCAGATCACCGCTGACAAACGACTTCAACGAGGAAGAACCGTGTTTATCCGCAACTAGGGATCGGGTTCCCGTTAAATTTCGGGAGTCGTAAAGGAGACGAAGGGAGCGCGCATGGCAATTGTTACCACACCAGACGGCGATGTTGTCGGACACGCTGACCAGATCAGGCTGAAGATTCCACAAATGGAAACGCCAACTTATGAGAACGAAACATGGATGGACGATGTCGGCATTCCCGAAATATGGATGGACGACGTCGGCATTCCCGAGGCGCCAAACATGCCACTGCCAAGAAGGTCAACTCGTCCACGACAGAAGCCTTCGCGTTTTCAAGCCACTTAATGTAAACCAAGGGTGGAGGAGTGCTACGTATGCGCCGTACCAGCCAGCGGTACGAGCCATGTTCCCCGACCGACAAAGAGCAACCAGACACCACAGCTAGCCTGAATCAGATTAGTGTCACATTTGCTGAGCTTGAAGTACAGTCGTTATCTATATGAGGGTGAACAAGCAATCGTCGACTGCCCAGTACTGGGAGCACCATGCAGCAGCTGACTTGTAAGTCACCTGATAAGGAGAGAACGTTACCACGGACAGCAATGAGCAGTTCATAATCACCTGTTTACCTTCATATGGATCTAGTCTCTACCTGGCTAAAGTAGCCAGTGTGTGTGCAGCAGAAACGGCTGTATTGAAATCTCAAGAGGATGCTTCAA
>JABSTQ010000347.1:0-39038 GCA_013358835.2 Ixodes persulcatus
TATTCATTATTGACAAGCGTAAGAGAGAACTGAGAGCCTCTGAAACCCTTCACCTGAATCCAAACCCCCGCTTCTGTCTCTTTCAGAATCCAGTGGCCAGGCCCCTACGTGGAATCCCTTGCCCAGCTCTTTGCCCAGCCCTCTGCCCTGTCCACTACCGAGCCTGCCGCCGAGTCTGCCTTTGCCCCCCTGATTGCACAATTTTTTAAAATATTTTTATTCGATTTAAATAAATTATGAACTGTCAAACGTTATGAACAATTCATTTGCATGTTTTAATGATTTCTAAAATGTCCAAATATGGTCAAATTGCTGTATTTATTGATTTTAGTATCAGAAAGAAAACAGTGCTTGAGGAAAAAGGGCAAGGGACTTGCTTGGTTCTCTGCACTGTTTTTGTGACACTTACTGAAAAATGGCATCCAATAATGTCATAGACAATGGATGCAAAAAATAGCCAGTGTATTACACTGGATGCCAATATTGGAATAGCCAATATTTAAGCCAATGTTGGAAGAGCCATTGTGTAAGGCGCTGGATGCCAATGTTGGTTCAGCCAACGGTGAAACCTCTATGCCAATATTGGATAAAAAAAGTGCAAACCTCGTTGGTCCAACGTGGGCTAGGACGTTGGCAAACCAGTGGTCCAACATTGTCACCAATGTTGGACCACCATTGGATTGGGTGGCGTTTTCGAAAATGCCAACGTCAGACCAATATTGGAACCATTTTGTGCCAACATTGCGCCAACGGGGGTCCAACCATGGTGTGCTGCCTGGGGAGATTCATATGGACGCAAGTAATGAAGGCCTTGCCGCGGTACTGGTTCAAGTGCAAGAAGGCACAGAGCGAGTCATCGCCTACGCCAGTCGGACACTGTCCAGAGCGGAGAGAAATTACTCCACGACTGAAAAAGAACGTCTGGCCGTCGTCTGGGCCGTCACGAAGTTTCGCCCGTACTTATACGGAAGCCCTTTCCGCGTTGTCACGGACCACCACTCGCTCTGCTGGCTTGCGAACCTAAAGGACCCTTCAGGACGTCTCGCTCGATGTAGCGTCCGACTGCTGGAGTTCAACATGACTGTGGTCTACAAGTTAGGCCGCAAGCACAGCGACGCCGATTGCCTGTCCAGAGCCCCTGTCGAGACATCCTCCGGTAGCAGCGACGACGATGACGACGAGTGCTTCCTTGGCGCGGTGAACACCAACGACACGGCGCGACGTCAAAGAGATGATCCTGAGTTGCGCGCCCTAATCGAGCACCTCGAAGGACGAGGGGGTACTATCCCCCGTGTCTTCTTGAGAGCCCTGCCGACCTTCGTCCTCCGACAAGGTGTGCTTTACAAGGAGAAGTTCGGAGACAACAATTCTCCATGGCTGCTGGTAATCCCTGCCGACCTTAGAGAGGAGATCTTCCAAGCCTGTCACGACGACCCAACGGCTGGGCACCTTGGCTACAGCAGGACGCTCGGCAGGATTCGAGAAAAATACTACTGGCCAAGGCTACCGAAGAACGTTCACCTCTACACTCGATCATGCCACGAGTGTCAGCGACGCAAGAAACCGCCGACGAAGTCGTCAGGACATCTGCATCCGATTGCTCCCCCGTCTACGCCGTTCCAGCAGATAGGAATGGATTTTCTTTCCCTTTCCCGCCGTCAACGTCGGGGAACCGCTGGATAATCGTCGCCACAGATTATCTCACACGGTACGCCGAGACGAAAGCCCTTCCATCAGCTACGGCTGTGGAAGTCGCCAAGTTTTTCATCGAGTCCATTGTCCTCCGGCACGGCGCCCCCGAAATCCTCATTACCGACCGTGGATCATCGTTCATGGCCCAGCTGACGCAAGAAATCCTTCGTCTCAGCCACACCAGCCATCGGCGTACCACGGCGTACCACCCGCAGACCAACGGGCTGACAGAGAGACTCAACAAAACCATCGCCGACATGATCTCTATGTATGTCGACGTGGAGCACAAGACATGGGACGAGGTGTTGCCTTACGTTACATTTGCCTACAACACGGCAGTGAGAGACCACAGGAGTAACCCCGTTCCAGCTGGTGCATGGCAGGAAAGTAACGACCATGCTCGACGCGATGCTACCCCATGAACCAGCCGACGATGGGAGCCCCGACGCCCAGGTGGTTGCTCAACGAGCCGAAGAAGTTCGCCAGCTCGCCCGACTCCGAATTCAAGATCAACAACGTGTCGACGATAGCCGGTACAACCTTCGTCGTCGGGACGTCCACTTCCAGCCCGGAGACAGGGCATGGATCTGGACACCGATTCGCCGCCGTGGTCTCAGCGAGAAACTCCTAAAACGGTACTTCGGACCCTACAAGGTACTTCGTCGACTTGGAGATCTGAAGTACGAGGTGATGCCCGACGGAACAAAAACGTCGTCACGCCGCCCACAACGGCCTGAAGTCGTCCACGTCGTGCGCCTGAAGCCGTACTACGCTCGATAGGACTGTGGACGTTATGTGCTCCAAATGACTCTTTAGTTTACCGTCCTTTTTTTATCTGCTTTGTTTTTTGTTGTGTTGCATCGGGGCGATGCACTTTTTAAGGGGGGAGTAATGCCGTGAGCGCAGCTGACCAAGCAGGCAGCGCGGTCGTGGCCTATCTGTTATCGTGCCTGCCTCCCACGCGAAAGGCCAGGGTTCGATTCCTGGGAGCGACGTCTATTTTGTTTATCCCTGCAATTTAGTGTTCTGGAAAATTCGAGAATCCTGTTGCTTGTTCAAGGTCCGAATGTTCTACGCGTCGAAGCTTCTACGCATGCGATTATTCCAGAAGCCCACGCGGGTACATAAGGAATTTCGCGTTGCGAGCCAGGGTCAGTTTCGCCTCAGCGTTCGATCTTGCTGCTTCGCCGCCTTCGACGCCCGCGACGCTCTCTTGTTATCTTTCTTTTCCCTTTTATTTTTGGGCACAAGTTCGCCTCATTAAACGTTCAGTTTACTCAGTTATTATCGCCTCATCACTTGTCATTCGTGACAATATCTGCGCGGAAACCTACCTTAATTCATTTATCTATTCTACGGTTTAACTTAAATCCTCACCAGAAAAAACGCAAAAAAGCAAGAAAACAACAACTAAGAAACAGTTACGTCTTTTTTTAGGAATTTCATTTCTATGTTCTCTTGTTTTTTAGCGCCAAGCTTAAAAACACTAAAAAGAAACGGAAGTGCAATTTTTTAAAGTTTTGCGAAGAAAAAGTAGCAGGGGTAACCTAACTACGTTACACGTTATTGAAAATGCGTAACGTAAGTAGGTTACAAGTTACTGTTTCGTGAAAGAAGCGACTACGTTACTACTATACCGAACAAACTTACACGTGACCGGTAACGCAGTTACTTGTAACGTGTTACCTCGAACACTGAATAAAACTACCCAAAATAAATCATTTATCTCTTGTTCAGCTGCTAACAGTGGTGGCAACTTGTCTTCAATTGAAATGTGTAAAAATATATTAATAACATAAGATATAAAACATGTGTCGTTTCAAATTTTTGTTTGTTTTTATCATCAAGGATTCCGAAAACATAAAAAAAAACACAACGCACTACGGCGTTTATAATGTTACAGAAGTCAATAAGGCTTTATAAACATAGAGGAATATGTTTCGATTATTTGTTTTTTGATTTGTTTGTTTTAATTTCTTGACGTATTTCATAAACGAGTTACAAAGGCGGGCGCATCACGATGCCTTCAATATATTCCAAGCAACCGTTCGGGTCCCTTGAATCTCGTTTTTGCAGGCATGTCCAGGTGGGTAGTTTTTCGGTTGGCGAACATTTGCATAGATTGTATTCACATAAGAAGCAAATTCCATATGAGCCAAGATATTAAAAAAAATAGGTGCCTCCTCTTTCTATTTTACTTTTACTTTTTTACATGGAAAAGGCTGTGCCTTTTGCAAGCTGAAACGTCTAATTCAAAATAAAACCTCGCTCTACGAAACAAATAAACTAGCGGTAAATAGCTTCCCAACAGTGAAGTACACAAAATGCTTATTGTGCAACTTTATCAAAATAAGTGATGATAATTTTAAATGTACGAATTTACATTGATGATGAATTATCTGGACAGCGCTTTTGTTCTTGACAATAGGTACACAAAATAGGCGATAATTACTAAGAAGAAGAAGAGAACAGTCGAGTCGTGAAATTTATGGCAACTATACTAAACATTTCCCGGCGAGCTATTGCGCGGACCAAGCTGCGCGTGTGCGGCACAAATCCAGCGGTCCCGACAGCGCAGGGGTATGGTATACGTTGTGCATCTCTGGGTGTTATTGTCGGAGGATCCAATTGACCGCAGAGAATCTGCCTCGACTTCGCGCTGCTCGTCTCAGTGTCTATGTGTGTATGTCTCCCAGCCTTTAACGGTACTTTAGCTTGTCATAAAACGGAACATCGTTAAGTGCGTGTAATACCCTCGTTACACGGGCAGACTTAACTGCAGTTGGGCTAAGCCACAGTTAGCGCACCATACTTGCCAACAACATTCTGCGGCTGTGTAGTCAAAGCTTTGGGCGAACGTGCGCTTGAGCATCTTGAGCACCCATCAAAGCAGTGCACGCGCTCTCTTCACTTCTTATGAAATAGCTGTCTGAGAGTATAGTGCGGTATCTGTGGTGCCGCGTAACAGCAGTTAAAGCTGAGTTAACCGTGGTTAAGTGTGCCCTTGTAACAGGGGTATAAAACGTGATTTGCTACATATTCAGCCGAGTTGAAAGAACATTTAACCCACTGAAATTCTGAGGTACATATCCACCTCGAATTTGACGGTCCAGACGCCGCGTGTATGTAATTCAAATTATTTGTTTGGATTATTTGGGTCTACATTTTGTTCTGCCGCTTCATATTGCTGCTATAGTAGGTAGTTTTATCTCAGACACGAACAAGAAATAAAATAAAAATTTTTCCTATTCAATTCCGAAGTCCTCCTCTTGAACAATAAAGCTGAGTCAGGCCAACTACACTTAGTTACACATATGTCGTCACGCCAGATAGAAAGCAGCGTTGGGCTGCATCGCGTATGTGTTCCCGATACACGCCTATTGCACAGGTGGTCACTTTTGCGCAACAAAGGGCGTCCCACACGCAACAGATGTTTCTAAACTTTACTTATTTAGTTTTTTTCATGACTCAGCAAGTTTTTTTATTGAAACCACGTCGTTATCTTCAATAATCAAGAAAACTATTTAACGAATTTCAGATAATTAGTTGACTTACGACGATGATCATTCTTTATAGTATGTATGTACCCCTGGACGTATAACTAAACTGCACAGATCGCATTAGTGTAGCTTTCACAGCTTTAAAACCAAAAAAATAATAAAACCTTTAAAAATTGTTTATTGAAACTAAACGTTTATTTTATAAAGCTGTAGCCTTAATAGAAAGTAGCCTTTTAGTTACACTGCATGTAACTAAACGTACCTTTCAAATGAACTCGGTCACCTCGTTCGATTACGTAAAATTAAGCGGAAGAGTCCGTTGACACATTAATGCAAGTTCGTGTCTTTTCAGAAGCATTCCCTTACACTGTTTCTCTCTACATTTCATAGAGCAATTTGTTTTCACGATAATTAGTATTCTTGCACAAATTCCTAGCATTAGCCCACTCACATTGCCGAAATAAGTTGTCTAAATACCGAAACAAGTTATATAGATAACGTTATTTTCAATTTGCAAAACATAAGGCCCCAATATAGAAATACATCTTCTCATATCTCATGCTTATACACTTTTGCAGCGTTTTCCCTATATCTCCTTCCGACTCGCTCGCCTCTTCCATTAGTCTGAGAAACGAGCACGTATTTCGCACGCGAACCGACAAGTGCTGGTAAATAAACGGAATAGAACTGAGTACAGGACTTTAGTTGTGCAACCACTTCGATACCGGGATTGCTAAAGAGTGTTAACTTCTAGGCACTAACAGGCTCCGTGACAGGATAATGAACGAGCCGAGATGAAAGTATTCTCTTGGGTCTGACATCGATAATATATTCCCGCTTTGGAAACATGGTCCAACTCCCTTTTCTATCTTAGTTTTAACTGAATTGCCCAACATGTCAAGAGTTTTGCAAACTCAAATTTTATTTGCATTTTTTTATCTCTAGGTGCAACGCAGTTTTATATAAAATGTATAATAAAACACTGCATGCATAATAGTACTGTATTGGTTGGAGGGATAATTTCCCTCACGTGTGTGCTTATGTTAGTGTGTAATCCCTTCTCCCACCCTCAGTCATCCATTTCTCCTCTAAACCTCGAGACTGATTAAGTTTTTACCCGCGCTCCGAGCCGAACACTTCATTGCGATATGTCTCTCTCTTAGGACATTCCTCCTTATACTCCGCATTTTGGGAAATGGGGCCATACAAACGTATTTTCATTTGCGACTTACGGCTGACTGTATAAAACATATACTATATACCACCCAAATGTTTAAGGCTGGAGGCGTCTTCAACATAGAAGAAAAAACTATTCAACGGAAAAAAATTAAAAAAAAATAAATCACAAGGTGCTTTTTTGAAGTTGGAAGCAACACAAACCCCAAATAGCAGAGTTTGTTTTATGTCAAAATGCGTTTTTGCCTGGCAATTTAGGACCCTGCAATCCCCCAAAAGTCCAAGTATAACCTAAGCCGATTTTCTTTGAACAGATTCTGGATATTTTTACACCCAATTTTCAAGCAAATACCAGAGTTAGGCGTCAATGTCCGGTAGTTTGGTTATCCCCAGGCGTCACTGGACCTTTGTTCCCGAAGAAATGACAAAATTAGGCCTCACTTGTGAATGTTCGATTTTTAATTCGAAACTAGGTGAATTATTCTTCACCCGCGGCTCTTTGGTTCATACGTGGCAACTTTGATTCATCTGGAACTTTGCTGAGTGTGTGGCGAGTCAGAGAAAAGCCAGCGTATCGCCGACGAAAGGCACATTTTAACTAAGTAACGCCTTCGAGTAATACATTATTAAGCGCACGTTAGGAATCGCTAAACATGGCCAACTTAGGCGTTTTTCTGCCACGCTGCCTCTGAAAGGTAGGACTGGACAAATATATTGCTACGTTGCAATTCAAAGAAGGAGCACAGAAAGTGACGTCTGCGGAGTTGGGTTTAATTCCAAAACTGCCCGCCGACTGAGCTCACGCAGTTGCCCGGCCCGGTCATTTGCGAGGCGCGATCTTCATCGTCTTCCCAGTAGCATTACCAACCACGCCTGTTTACGGCCCGCTCGACCGCAATGAAGATCTAAATATGATGGGGGAGTTTATGGATAGATGAACAGTTTCATAGGGGCGACGTGGACGACGTCCGAGGTGACTCGGCGTTGGTCAGTTGTCTGTTTCACTGACTGCTCGCAATACGTGACGTCGGACACTTTTTACACAATTCGGTAGAGACCGACGTAGCGGTGCAGGAGCCTTGTATCCTTGGCCTGATGGCGACGAAGGGCCCAGAGCAAAACAACATGTTTCAGTTTGTATGTGTCAACATGATGCGCGAGGTTCTAATGATGACATTGGCGTTGCACAGACGTCGCTGTGGGGAGACGCACAAGTTAACTCGCTTCTTCGGCTTGACACACGAACTGGGCAACCGAGTCGGGAAGTTTTAGATGTTGTCGGTAGGGTACAAAAGTGTCCAGATCTGTTTTCGGGCAAAACCCCTCGGGTTCTGATTGTACAGAAGAAAAAAGAGGAAGTGCACCCGTGAGCATCTCGAATAACTCTATTATACGCATGGATTACGAATGGCGGGACAGTATCCCATGGGCTCTGGTCAAAGTGGACGTACGTGGATATCATATAAATGATGTGGTGAAAACGTTCCACCAAGCCGTTCGTTTGGTGATAATATGATGTTGTTGGGATATGTACACACTAAACATAATGACGCCCTTGAGGGTGTAAATGGCTTGTCCTATAACTAACACCCTTGTTGGTCTAGCAAAACGCCCTAAGAAAAGGGCGTTATTCCTAACACCCCTAAAGGACGGCGTTATTCCGGACACCCTTAAATTAGGGTGTAATTCCGTTGTATACCTTTTTATTAGGGTGTTATGACTACGCAGTACGCCCTCTAAATTGGGTGTACCACCGCCAGAAAGGGAATCAAAAGAGTGCGTGAAGAAATGACTGCAAATGAGTCGAAACATACCAGGTTCAGTTTTTAGTTTTCGATCTAGGTTCTACCAGGTTCTACTAAATTCTCTATAGACGATTGCAAGCAGGTCATCTGGCCACAGCCATAACTCTGCTTATGCGGGCAAGTGCGTGCAATTACAGGCTTGCCAAAGGGCAAAGCTACGTTCACGCGCACGTCATCAAACTTGGCGAAGGCAAGACTGAAAGAAATAGTTCCCTTTTATCCTCGGAATTTCACCACGACCAAGACGCTTCTGAAGCAGTGGCGGTCCGTGTGTGTAAGGACATGAACATTCCAACCGAATATTGTTTCATAACCTCTATAAAGTGTTCAACCGAAGGCCCTAGTTAAATCTCCAACTTTACTTTTCTTGCGGAATTTATGCTTTCTAGCACTGGTGAGGTAAGCACAACTGACAGGCTTGCAAAAACGGAATGACCGGAAGTTGCTTGGGACGTAAGCGGCAGTTCATGTTTGTAAACAGTAAAATGGTATATTAAGACGGAAGCAGGTTTACTATTAGAAGCATGCGTGCAGAGTACTTACAAATAAAACAGCGATCTCATGTAATCCGAGATAGATGCATAATGCGATTCGGGCAGCACAGAACAATCCACAAACACAATGTCGAGAATGAAGGCGGTCGCTCGCATTCAAAGGAAGTCTCGCGGCCTCCGACGAGCAGCTCTTTGTCGAAACGCGTGCAACAAAACACAGCACAATAATTCCACGGAGTCCAACAAAATAAACGACCATTGCCGAAAAGTTGGCATGGATGTACTCCTGCCGTTCACGACGAAAGATCACGGCTGGCACTGCAACGCACGAAATACAGGAAAACACTGACGGGCGCGGTTACGTACCAATCCCGCTGAAGTGTCCATTCGGCCGACGGGTCGATCTGGCATAAAGTTTCGATTCGGCTGGACGCTCCAATTCGGCTGGATACTCATTTCGGCTTAAAGTTTCACGTCGGCTGGATGCTTCAATTCGGCTGCATACCCAGTTCGGCTTGATGTTTCAATTAGGCTTGACGCTTCATTTCGGCTGCATACCCAGTTCGGCTTCATGTTGCAATTCGGTTGGACGCTTCAATTCGGCCGGGTGCCAAGTTTGGCTGGATGTTTCAATTCGGATCAACGTTCTCAATTTGGCTTAATTCTCGGTTGAGCTGAAGTATCTTAATCTGGCTATGGCTGGTTTGTGTAGTCCTCATTTGCCTTGGCAGACTGAAGTTTCAAATTATTATATTTCTACAAGCTAGTCGAACTGCCCGTGATCATTTACCATTTGTGTTTGTGTTGTTTCTTCTTGAGCTGCTGTTCACACACCAAGTTCATGTTTCAAAGTGAAATGAACGGTTTATTACCTTGCCTACAGACTGATTCACGAACGTCCGAGCTTCGCTTCTTCCAGTGTTCACCAGCATCCGCCTTAAAAAGAGGAAGTCCCAGCCGTTCCACTTGTACAACAACTGACGTGGAGAAAACAGATACAACCATCGGTCGCAGAACAAAGCAGTATAGTAAGGTTTCCTTTTGATTGGTTATTTTAATAATAAAGTATGGGGTTCACCACGGGAACCAGCTGTTGCAGTAAGTCACCAAGCGTGACAAAAATCATCGCCTTTATCCGAAACTCGTGCTTGTAAAAGGAGGCCACTAATTCCTCTGTTCACCTAACAATGTACCCATGGTTGGATAAACGCAGTTAAGATGAAGGGCAAATAATTATGCAATTGGAAATAATATTAAGCGAGAAATTGCATACTCTCTTTGGTTATGATCCCTCTTTTATTATGACTTGTGCAACGATGTGCCTCTTGGCCCAAATTAAAATAACCAATTAAAAGGAAACCTTATTATACTGCTTTGTCATGCGACCGATGGTTGTACCTGTTTTCTCCACCTCAGTTGTTGTACAAGTAGAGCTGCTGGGGTTTCCTCTCTTTGATGTGGATGCTGGTCAACACTGGAAGAAGCGCAGCTCGGACGTTTGTCACTGAGTCTGTAAGCAAGGTAATAAACCTATTATTTCACTTTGAAACATGAACTTGATGTGTGCACAGCAGCGCAATAAGAAACAACACAAACAAATGTAAATGAACATGGGCAGTTCGACTAGCTTGAAGAAATGTAATGATTTGAAAATTTAGTTTGCCAAGGCAAATGAGGGCTACAACAGCCAGCCATAGCCGATTGAGGTGCTTCAGCTGAACCGAGAATTACGCCAAATTGAGAACATCGAGCCAAATTGAAACATCCAGCCGAACTGGGTAACCACCCGAATCGAAGCGTCCAGTCGAATTGAAAAATCCAGCCGAACTGGGTATGCAGCCGAATTGAAGCGTCCATCCTAATGGAAACATACAGCTGAACTGGGTATGCAGCCGAAATGAAGCGTCCAGCCGAATTGAAACCTTGAGCCGAACTGGGCCTCCAGCCGAATAGGAGCGTCCAGCCGAATCGAAGCTTTAAGCCGAATTGATCCGTCGGCCGAATTGACACCTCAGCCGACTCGAGGTGACACCTACGGTCGCCCCCCCCCCCCCTTTTTCGGGAACCGGACCTACGTGGACCCCACAACTCACCATAACTTGGCATACGACATAGACTACGGCCCCAGTAGCCCATCAGCGCGTCAGAGCGAGCCACGTGACAAATTTTCGTCCAAGCGTCTTTGTATACGGAGAGCGGTCACGTCTTTCGCGCCACCCCTCCGATTTGCTAGAAGCGGCCTTCGCACTCGCTCACAGCCACACGAAGACACAAAAGAAGTTGTGGAGGCTCATCAGAAGACGAGGTCAAAGGGGGTTGGACAAAGCAGCTAGTCTCCCTCCGCTGCTTTTTATTGCCACCTGCACTGCCTAAAGAAGAAGGTCGCGAAATTAGACTCGTCAGAACTTGCTTTGCGTAGTAGAACCTTGGGCGTGTCCAACTGCCACTCACGTAGAAGCGCATGCTCTGGTGCGGACCGCGAGATCACAAAATAAATACAAAAAACAAATTTGAACGCCGTCGAAGCACAGGTCAAAGCTAAGACGCTGAGAACATGAAACAATAAGAGACACAGTTTCACACGCACTAAAGAAAAAACGAAAAAAAAAACGTCGGGACGCTAGATTTTTTGGTGTCAGCACGCAGAGATAAGTATCGCATACCGTAGCGGGGGTGTCATGAATCCGGCACTTTCGATTGTCTTGCGACGTTGTTTCTTCAGAACTACATACAAAAATAAATCTCAGTGGAGGTGCTATAAGTAGTGCGATACCCATTTAGGTGAGCTTTTAATACCCGAAATGAGGGCGCCACAGTTTGTTCAAGGTTTCAGCGCAGGAAGTCTTTCTCAGGTTAAAAGTAAGCAGATTCCGTTTTGCTTAATCTTGTATTGTTTTGTTTTTTAACGTCGAATTTTAGGAAGTCAAGAAATAGAAATACTTTGCCGGCATAGCCGATGCACGAAGGACACTCTTGACACTTAATCAAAAACGGCGCGCGTACGGTATGTCAGGATGGCGTCGGAGCAACCCATCCCATTTTTCACAGATATTGGCTAGACCAAAATGGTATCGGCACAATCTTTCCGATTTAATTCCATAACGGCACAGTACTGTGTTCTGCCTGGGTTGTATATTTACACGTCTTCTTTAATTTTCTGCGAGCGGAGATGATTTTTTTTAAATCAAAATTGAACTGATAAAACTGAAGCACGCGCTCGACACGTAATTTTCGGCTCGTGTCGGAAGGAGAGTTCAATCGGAGTTGCAAAAGCTATTCTCTAGCACTTCCTAATCCTACGTGACTTCGTGTGCGGATTAATTATACACGATGTTTGTACAGCCGTACATCAGCAACAGTTTCACCAAAGCAATAAACATGAACGGCTATGAAATCATGGGTGTATTTGACAGCATCACCATTACACCCCTTTCACGCCGTGTGAACGAAGGGCATATAATTCGCCCATACGCCCTTTTTACACGATTTCAGACACCATCGCTACAAGTGGGGCGTAAAAAGAGCGTGTAAGGGGTGTAAAACGTCATCACACCCTTTTTACACACACCGATATTCAGAAATCGTGTAAAAAGGGTGTTTGCCTAACTTACACCCTTCTTACAACCTTCTTACACAATTATGGGTGTTACAATGTTTAGTGTGTACAGTGCCGCAAAAGGTGTGTTCCATCGCGTTAGACAGAAAAAGCTTTCCGCGACCACTGACGAGCTGACGAGCGCAACATTATGTTGTGAAGAAGAAAATTGGCCAAATCGTCAGCTTTTGGAGATGACAAGGCAGACGTTTCCGCATAGCGAGACAAGTGCTCCATAACCGCAATTATCCAGCGAATACCGTTGCTGGTTAGAGGAAGGGGTCCCTACAGATCGATTCCAACTCGATAAAACGGGTAATCAGGCGTGTAAAGAGGATGAAGAGGTGCAGATGGTGCGGCTGTCGGTTTGTTTCGGCGTTGACATGCGATGAATGATGCCACATACTTGGAGATGTCAAGATGCATGCCATCCAAGTAGAAGGTATTGGGAATACGTGAACACGCTAAGTGAAATATCAAGTGTCCAGCCGTGGAATCTTCATGAACGGCACGAAACTATGTCTTTGAGTATTTTTGTGGGAACAGCAAATAGAAGAACGGAGCCTTGATGACCATAGTTGCGACGATATAATATGGTGACTTGGATTTTGTAGAGCCCAACAAGTGTTGGTTCGTTCTAGGTGAAGTTGGCTTTTGTTGAGACTGCGAAAATGCTTCTGAAAGTGTGGGTCCTTTCTTTGTTAAACAGTGAAACCCAACTTGGATGTCAAGGGAATAACGGCAACGGCAGAAGTATTTTGAGGAGACCGAAAGTAGTATTCGGAGACTGACTGTCAGGTTGCCGGGCTTATGACAAATATACACATCGAATTTTTGGAGCTTCAGTGCCCATCGTCCAAGGCGTCCAGAGTGATTTTTCAAAATTGATAACCAGCACAAAGCGTAGTGATCGGTAACAACCTCAAATGAATGTCAAAAAATTTAAAGTCTAACCTTGCTGATCGCCCAAATGACGGCAAAGTATTATTGTTCCATAACAGCATGAATTTTTTTTTTGCTTTAGACAAACTACCACTGGCATAGGCGAGGGCACGCTCTCGTCTGTCACACGTTCGGATCAAGACGGCACCATGTTCATAGCCAGGGGCATCGGTGTAAATTTCGACATTACGTACACCATCAAAATGGGTTAAGAGTTGATCGGTTGTGAGTGCAGTCGTGAGAGACTTCAAATCATTTTCTTAATGCGAAATCACTACCTGTACACTCTTAAAAAAAGGGTATCACCTTACACCCTTTTGTACCGTATAATGCACCCCAAACCTTCAGTTCGACGTACAGCGCACTACAGTCAAACAGACGGCCCAAAATTTTACAAGAGGCTTGATAACGGTGCGATGTAACTTATTAAATTGCTAAAGTACGTATCGAAGACCACGGAAAGAAAACTCTTGGGTTTTGCATTACCCTCTAAGAAAAAGGGGGTGTACACGGGTACTCCCCTTGTCCCATATGTAACTCCCCAAAACTACATTTCGTCGTTCTGTCCACTGACGTCAAGCTGGCGATGCCAACTTTTACGAGTGGCTTGAGAGCTGTTGGAAATAGCATACTAAATAGCTAATGTGCGTATCAAAGACTAAAAAAAAATTACTGAGGTTTTTCAGCCGGGCCGAAAAAGCCTTGATTATCTTAATGTATCATTTAATGAGTACATTATATATTTTATTAAGTTGTATCACTCGACTATCAAGCCGCTCGTAAAAGCTGGTATTGCCAGCTCGACGTCAGTGGACAGAACGACGAAATGTAGTTTTGGGGAGTTACATATGGGACAAGGGGAGTACCCGTGTACACCCCCTTTTTCTTAGAGTGTAGGGCCAAAAACAGCCCGATTATTTTTTTTTTTTCAGTCAGAAACACGTACATTAGCTATTTGAATAAGTTGTGCCACACGGCTATCCAGCCTCTTATGAATGTTGGTACCGTCCGTTAGGCGTCAGTTAGCTGTACGTCAAACTGACGTATTGGGGTGTCTTATATGGGACAAAGGGTGTAAGAAAACACCCTTTTTTAGAGTGTAAGCATTAACTGTCCTATGGAGCGAACCGATGTTATAAGCTTTGGAACCACACCAAAGGTTGGCCTAATGAAACCTACATTTCCCTTCCCAATGAAGCGAAGTGAAGAAAATTTCTGATTGATTATGCTCATATTGGCTTGCACGCGTCACCAGGGAACGAGGCTCCCATTATCTCTCGTGCGGCGTACTAAAAAAAAAAAAAAGAAGCCAGAGAAACCCTCTTTATGGCGGCGCTGCGCACGCAGCGGCCCCGCCGCCGGTAAGACCGGTGGAGTGGTGCGGGCAAGGCGGTTCGGGCGAACTCCAGGGAGGGTGCACGGCCGAGCTCAGCGCGGTGCGGCCACTTCACGAGAGCGCGCGCTCGGCTGTCCTTAGGGGAAACGTGGCCGTCCACGCGACTACGCCACCGACAAACTAATGGCGAATTCGGGTGGTCAATCGTCGGCAACTTCTTTTGCCGGAAAACCGGCAATAGTGTTCGCGTGGTCAGTTTCCGGCCGGCGCGCACCGTTCGGGTGGTGGTTCTCCGGCAAGCACCGGCAACTTTCCGGCGCTTTTTCCGCCCGAGCTCCGAACGGCAGGGCGAGTAGGCGCCAGACTGTATCCGGTGTCGTCACTTCCGAAATGGGAGAGAAGGTCAGTGAGAAAAAAATGAACGAAAGAACGAAACTGATCAGAAGTCACTTTAGCAGCCGCTATTCGAGTCAATCCAAGTCGTTGGGACATGGGTGACGCGGCGACAGGCTCTCGCTAGCGGTGTCGCGCGGGCAAGAGGCGAAGTAAACTGCCACCGTCTGGCGTTTCGTGTTCGGGTGGTGAGGGTCACATGGTGTGCCGCCGGCGCGTTTCTGGTTGCCGGTTCCGCCGGCTCGTTCTCTCCGGCGATTGACCACCTGAATTCGCCATAAGGGAGCGGAGAAACGACATTTATGCTTTTGCATTCACAACACATAAAACGTGCTTAGGTGTCCTCAGACTTTTGATGTGTAGAACATGTGAAGTGGCGATTTTCGTTGAGGAAATAATTTAACGTTACAGATATGGTTGCATTCCTACCGATAAAAACTATTTGGAATTTAAACGGGTGGCAAACCGGTCGAACCGTTTGAATCAAATGGGTTGCAAACTTGTCGACCCGATTGGATCAAACGTGATTATGGATGCGGGTACCCGCTTCAAACGGTACCCGTGGGATGCGGTACACGTTTGATGTGGGACAAACTTGATACGGTACCCCTTGGATACGGGCACCCGTTCGACCTGCCACGAGCCCAAACATCTGAACGCGCCCTTTGAATATTCGGGCAAATTATTCATTAGCTCTAAATGGGTACCGTCTGGAAGGTTGGCTTTCTAAAACGTGTTCGAGACTTTCCGAAATTGATTACCAAATTAAAACATAGAGGAAACCTGAAAAGGAAATGTACATGCACAGGTATTTTAAAATCGGCACGACACAGACAAAAAATATTGTTTTAAAATGTCCTACAAGTTTATTACATACAGCCTGTTCTGTAGACAAGTACAAACGTGCAAGCTATCTGCGAAATGTGACGAGGTACTAGTAAGCTTTTATAAAGCTGAGAAGGTTGAAAAACAAACAAGAACCGGGGTAATTCTAGGCTATAGTATCTATTCTCCCGGCAGCTCAAAAATTCATTTCCCCGAAATTTTCCCTGCAGGCGCCTCTGATTGGCGGTGGTAATCACTTCATTGAACAACGTTACATTGACAGATCGTTTCTTTGACCCGTTGTTTTGTCGACAGATTGTTTTGTAGGCAGCTATGTTTAGTTTTTTTTTCGCAACAAGTCGCCTCTGAGTGGCTTGTTAACATTTTTGTAATGAACCGTTGCAGATTGTGGCCATGAAGGCAATTATCTCACTCATCTGAGCTAATTCCTAAGTTAATTATCTCAATCATCTGAGCTAATTTGATTTCGTTTACATAAAACGTTCACATCAAAATACCAACTCTTTAATTTAGTTATTTTTCTTATGAACTTCTTGCTGTACGCACCTTTAACGACGCTGTGTATACACGTTTGCAAGTCAGGCTTCAGGGCGCTGCCATCTTGCTCGCTGGGGTGCGCTTGGACGCGTCCTAATCCGGGGTCAGTCATTGCAGACTGAGAGGCGGGTAATTGAAGCTAACTGCATAATCAAGGGGATGAGCCGACAGCTTAAGTACGGCGTAGTAGAGATTAACAGAGAGGTGTACGAGGCTGGCTCCTTTCCGTTTGAACAGAGTGGCATCCACTACAGTGGAGTCACGGGTGGCAGGGTAAGGGATAGGCTGGGTAGTCAGGCAACAGCTTTTTTGGGGGGACCGAGGGCCCTGAGGGCACCAGCGTAAACGAGACAGAGTTGGGGGGAGGGTATAGTGGTAGACAACGTAGAAACCGTCGAAGGAATAGAGGTAGGCACCCATTTAAGTCAGACATAGGATACATTAACATGCAAGGGGGTAGAAATAGGCTAAAATGGGAAGAGATAGAGGAGCAACTAACACAGGAAGACTTAAGGCTCTGTTACACTCCGACGTTGAGCGCAGCGAACGTAGCGTAGCGCAGAACGTGGGCCTTTGATTGGCCGGCGAGCAGGACCTCGAAATCTTCGACCAATCAGCATCGGTGTGCGCTGCGCTACGCCACGTCTGCTACGCTCGACGTTGGAGTGTAACATACCCTTTAATGGTATATGGGCTAGTGGAAACGCATCTTAGAGATACGGAGCATCCACCTTGCAATAGTTAATATGTTTGGGAAGAATGCAACAGAAGGGAAGGTAGTAAAAAGGGAGGTGGAATTGGAGCGTTCATCAGAAAAAGCACAAATTGGCGGAGATCAAGACATGAATGTGCAGAACACTTATGGCTAAAGGGGACGGTAGCAGAGGAGCAAACACTTCTGGGTTTTGTGTACCTGTGGACGGGATCAAATGCCAAGGAAGAAAATATAAGAATGACAGAATGTATATCAAGAGACATTACCGAGTTAGGAGAAGGCCACGAGATAATAGTAGTGGGAGACATGAACGTGCATGTAGAGGACTTAGATGGATATACAGATTCAACAGCAAACATGTTGTTAGACATGTGCGAGAGGCACGACTTGGTTCTATGTAACACTAGTGAGAAATGTGAAGGACTAATAACATGGGAAGCGGGCAGGTCACAGTCCACAATAGATTATGCACTGATGTCCCATAGAATGTATAATAAGCTGGAAAAAATGAAAATAGATGAGGAGGGTGTCAAAAGCCTAGGTAGTGACCACACACGTATAAAACTGAGCTTTACTGGAGAATTAAGCACAAAAACGTGCCAGAACGACGAACGGGACCAAAACTTTTATACCGAAAAGCAGTTGGAGACAGCTGCTAAGCAAATAGAAGTTATTTCTGGAGACGACCAAGCACAATGGACTTATACAAGCCTAACTAAGCAATTTGACCTAGCGCTGGCAAAGGTGCCAAAAAAAGGAAGGGGGAAGCGAAGACGCAAACCAAAGAGCTGGTGGGATGGTGATTTAAAGGAGGCAGTAGAGAAACGCCAGGAAGCATCTAGACAACACAGGTATGCTAAGAGTAATAGGGAACAAGAAAGCGAAGTAAATAGGAAGTGGGATACATTTATAACATGTAGAAAGGAGGCATCCTGTTTGATTAATAAAAAAATTAAGAGAAAGGGGCACAATAGTTGTCTAAGGTAAATAAAAAAGACAGGAAGGCAGCCAAACTATTTTGGAAGCACCTGAACTCTTTGAGCCGTAAAACAAGGTTAGAACAGCATTGCATCACCACGTCCCAGGGTGAGCAACTAGAAGGGGATGAGGCAGCGAAACATGTAAGAGCAATGATGGCAGAGAAATTTAAGGAGCAAAGGTACACAGAAAATGAGGAACTAGAAGAAAGTAATTTAGTTGGTGAAAATGAGGCTTTCGGAGAAAGGGAATGGGAAAGGGCAGTGCAGAAAGTTCCTAGTGGCACGTCATCAGGCCCATATGGCATTCCTATTGGATTATTAAAAAAGTTAGGCCCTAAATCCAGGACGAAATTAGGAGAAGTGGTCAGCAATGTCATTGAAGGCGGAAGTGTCCCGGAAGAATGGAGGTTAAGTAGGGAGAGTTTAATATATAAGGATAAAGGGGATAAGGGTGACATAGCCAAATATCGTCCCATAACAGTGACATCGGTTGTCTACAGGGTTGTAATGCAAGTTATAAAGAACAGATTGCAGACATGGGTAGAGAACGAGCGGTTGCTTGGCGAGTTACAAAATGGTTTTTGGAAAGAAAGAAGGTTGGAGGACAATTTGTTTACATTAACACAGTGTATCGAAATTGCAGTTAAAGATAACAGACCTCTATGGATAGCTTTTTTAGGATATTAAGAGAGCTTATGACAATGTGGTCCAAGGAAAGCTGTGGGAAATAATGAAGCGCTTGAAGGTGGAAAATGGAATAATTAAAATCTTAAAGGACATTTATAGGGACAACAAGGTTTTTATAACATGGGAAGGAAGAGTGACAGCACCAGTAGAAATAAAACGAGGCCTTAGGCAAGGGTGCCCTTTGTCACCATTACTGTTTATGATGTACCTCCAAGGATTAGAGGAGAGACTAGAAAAGAGTGGAGCTGGCTTTGACCTCTCATACTACAGACATGGCGAGAAGATTGAACAGTCAATACCGGGATTAATGTATGCAGACGACATAGTACTAATGGCGGACAACAGGATGAATTTACAAAAACTAATGAGTATCTGTGGTGCAGAGGGAAATGAATTGGCATTGGAGTTCAGTAGTGACAAGTGGGCGATTATGATATTTAACGATGACGAGGGTGAAGTCCTTAAAAGACAAGAATGCAATGTTGGGAGGGTCGACAAGTATAGGTATCTAGGCGTGTGGATCAAGGAAGATACGGATTACCTCAGTGAACATGAAAGAGACACAACTGGCAAGGGCAATAGAAATGCAGCAGTAATGAAAAACAGGGCATTGTGGAACTATAACAGGTATGAAGTGGTCAGGGAGATTTGGAAGGGAGTTATGGTGCCAGGCCTAACTTTTGCGAATGCAGTTCTATGTATGAAACCTGACATTCAGGCAAGGCTAGAAATAAAACATCGAGGGGTGGGTAGGCTGGCTCTCGGAGCGCATGGGAAGACACCAAATCAGGGGGTACAGGGCGACATGGGGTGATCGTCTTTCGAAGGACGGGAAGCAAGCAGCAAAATAGAATTTGAGGGTAGACTGAGACAAAGGGATGAGGGACGGTGGGCACGAAGAGTGTTTAGCTATCTGTACATGAAGGGTATTGACACAAAATGGAGAAAGCGAACAAGAAAACTCAGTTCTAAATATGTGAAACAAAGTGGGGAGGTGGGTCAGGAAATGACAGTTAAAAAGAAGGTTAAGGAAACAGAGAGAAGTATATGGGAAGCCGGTATGCAAGCAAAATCAGCATTGGAGATGTACAGGTTGTGTAAAACAGATATCGATAAAGAGAGTCTCTATGATAATTCAAGGGGGAGTTCCCTGCTATTTGAAGCCAGAACGGGAGTGTTGCGGACTAAGACATATAGAGCTAGATATCAGGAGGTAGACACCGTGTGTGGAGCTTGCGGAGAGGAGGAGGAGACGGCTGAACATTTGGTACTTTACTGTACGGGGCTTCACCCTGTAGTGGCTGAAGAGCCTATTAATATAACAACCGCACTGGGATTTAGGGATAGTGAGGGGAAAATAGACATGGGGAAGGTGGAGATAACCAAGAAGAGATTATCTGACTGGTGGCATAGGTCAAGGGAAGGGTGAATATTTTCCTATTCCCTACTGGGCGACCCTTTCTGCGGAAGGTGTGTGCACCCGGTTGCATAGAGGCGCCTCCGTCGTACGGACCGTAGCATTTAAGACTAAATATCTAGATTTGTAACTCGTAAATTAAATAGCTTAAAAAAAATACTGGCTAGGTGGCGCAAGCCGCCGCCCGATCCAAAGGGTTCAGCCCCATCCATCCATCCATCCATCCATCTGATTACGAAGCCTTGCTAAGGCGTTATAATCGGATTATGGCCGCGCCCAAGCGCACCCCACTGGGCAAGATGGCGGCGCCGTGAGACCGGACTTGCAAGCTTGTATATATTGAACATAACAAAAAGAAAGAAAACTGATAAGACCTTTTCGTTCATAGGAGTAGATAAAAGTTTCGTCCTCACATTAACGATTTTTTTAGTTAGTTCATACGAGGCCTAGCAAATTGATCCTAGCTTGCGGGAGCTCTTTACCTGTCGTCACCACTAATGCGTTTTGCGTGTTATCAAAGCACATTGATGCTAATGCATTTAGAAATATCCGCTCTACTATCCCGACTGCATTTAGGACACTGCACATAGGTTGTTCTACCTTTACGCCAGGAAAGAAGAGCAGACTGCGACTGGGTTGAAAGCGATTAGATTTGTTTCGAAGAGACGATGCTTTCTAGAATTTTATGGTTGGACCATGGTCCAACCTAACGGAGTGAATAAAGCAAATCACAAATGTGCTTTATCCTCACAATTTTATACTTCATCTACAGAAACTTGACGAACGCCATGATGGTAGTCTTTCACATTTTCTGATTGGTCCAATCAGAATCAGCTGGAGGCATCGGCTGTGTTTGGACTTAAGGATGAACAAAAGCCTAGGCCATATTGCGGAGTGATGGGCTGGGAGATGTACAGGGTGTTTCACGAAAGGTGGACAAATTTGATATTGCACAAACTACGCATCGCACCAAAAAAAGGTTTGCGTCGTTTTGGTCTTAGACCAAAGGTCTATTTAATAAAATTGTTAAAGTTCGGGATAATTAAGTTATTAATTATTTTTGTGTAATTAATTTTTGTAATATTGAGTTTAAGTGCATAGTTGTTTAACGGTAGTTAAGTAGTTAAATGGTAGTTTAAGGACATGTAATATTGAGTTTAAGGAGTATCGTCGAAAAACATCTAAATCAACAAATTACAGAACGATAGAAGGCACGTGCTATCTATTATGGCGTTCTGAAAAACCGCACAATTTTGAAGAGTTTTTGAGGTTCGGTTTGCAATCGGAGCTCTTCTCGGCACCGACGGCACCGCGTCCCGTGGAGAAATAGTGCAACTAGCCTCTGCTGCGTTGCGCGAGGACAGCGCAGCAGAGACTGGTTGCACTGACGTCACGTCGCATATTTCTGGCCTTCATGTAAGAGGAGGAGAGGGAAGCTTCTTTTGTAAGAATTTTGAGTGACGGGTTAATCTTCTATAATCTTTTGGGAGGAAAATAGCGACGACTGTGCAAATCCGGGAGGCACAAAAGGGGGCCCTGATAAGAGGGAAGCTTCTTCTTGCCCTCCTCTCTGGTGGTCATCGTAGCGCTCTTTGAATGACGTCACGTGCAACCCATGTATTTCTCCACGGGGCGCGGTGACGTCGGTGCCGAGAAGCGCTCTGATTGTAAAGCGAAACTCAAAAACTTTCAAAATTGTGCGGTTTTTCAGAACGCCGTAATATACAGCACTTCTATCGTTCTGCAATTTGTTGATTCAGTGTTTTTTGATGATGCTCAGCAAGATTCTAATTGAAACTATGCCCTTAAACTCAATATGTAAAAAAGTAATTATGCAAAAATAATTAACAACTTAATTATCCAGAACTTTAATAATTTTCCAAATTAGGCCCTGGCCTAGGACCAAATCGACACAGGCCTTTTTTTGGTGCGACGCGTAGTTTTCGCAATATGAACTTTGTCCACCTTTCGTGAACCACCCTGTATATATATATATATATATATACGCACCTACTAAGGCGGAGAAACGTTTAGTCATTTTTCAGCACATTGAAAAGTATGTTTAAAATTATCGACTTCTTATTGCAGGGTGATTTTAACTGCATTAGTACATGACATGATAGGTTGAATAGCGCGCGATATAAAGACGCTAGCAGAGAGTTTGTGCAAAATATGGTCGGACCGCAGTGAGTAAAAATATGTACTCTGCGCGTCAAGTGGACGTGGCGTACAGTACACGCATTTTCAAGGTGCAAGTCAAGCGCGCTTGGATAGAGCGTACGTTTATCTCAGGCTTGTCTGAAAGCGAGTTTTTAACCTCTTTTTAATGCAACCTGTCAGTAGATTTTGTGTTCTCAGAGAATAAAGGGAACCTTTTCTGCAGACCCTTATTCAAGTGAGATTGCGCGGTGCGTTCCCTGGGTTTATTGTTTCGTCAAGCGAGGACGTATCTACGCGGGCATAGGAAAGGTGTTATTGATGTTTAATGGCTCTTAGTCACGAGTTTCTCACTCAATTACTTGTCTTTTGTGTCGAGCAGGCGATTATCTAAGGATGTAATTCATTTGCTCTTTTCAATTCCTCTGTATCCTTTTTTTTTCTCGTACAGTGCAGGCACAGGGTAGCTCTCTTTTGAAAAATCTCATATACTCGTAAAGAGTATACAAGAAGTGTGACAGGACGATGGTTCCTGTATACTTTTGTATGGGAAGTGTTACGGGAAGGCTTTTCCTGTATATTCATATAGTGGTTCTTTGAATGGGAAACCAGTTCCTGTATGGTCCGTGAAGAAACAAATCAACTCCCGTATACACTCAAACGGGAAGTCCTAAACGATTCCTTACAGAAAGCCACAATATGTATGTCATTATATACAATGTCAAACTCCATTGGAGGCATTACAGGAAGAGTTTACTCTTTAAAGCATGTCTCATGCACCGTTTCAGTTTTAGCGCACTCTCTAAGACAAATTACGACAAATATTTGTAATGGACCAATAGAGATTTCCATCTGTCCGATAGAAATTTCTATTTGTCACATAGGGGTGATTCCACGTCAGTTCATGCAATGATGGTCCGGGTCATAATTTGGATATTTTTTATAAGAATATATATGAAAACCATGTTCTTGGGAAGAGCATTCAGCTATATATGAACGCCCTAACAATTTGTTTCGTTGAGTTATAAAATAGAGAAGCTCCAGGCGTGGAAGTTGAAAAAATTTCACGATGCTATTTTGCACAGTCGTCATTTCCTCATCGAAGCTTTCACGTCACCATAACTTTTTTTAATAGATTTGATAAAAGATATACAATACATAGACAAAAAATGAAAACTATCAATAAAATATTTCTAAGCAAACAAAAAAATCAAGCATGGCACAAAAACGCTTTTTAGAGACATATTCACTTTTTTTTTGTAAATAAACCATCTTTCATATTACTTCACAAAACATACCAAAATGCGCGTCTTTAGGTATTCTTTACGAAAATGTAAAAGTGTATGCCCACCCATAATTGTCTTTTTGTGATTAACACAGAAAAGCAGCTGATTTCTCAAAATGTGGCAAGATTGGGCGTCGATATTTAAAAAAAATCCATATTTTTTTTTAACTTCTCTTGGCACTTTGCAGTGACTTGAACTGACTTGTGATGGCAAGACATTGAGTAACACATGACCTCCAAAAGGTGGAAGCTACGACAAACCTTCACTCGGAGTGAGCCGACGTCTTCGTCATAGCGGGTTTGCCGCACAGCGCCAGACATTTTAAGCGTTAGTTTTGGCATGTATATTATATTTATTAAGTCTTTTTTTTCAAAAGGGGTGAGTATAACTGACGCGAAAAGAAACTTTGAGCTGGAATACCTTTATTTAGCCTAAAATTCACAAAAACAAAAAGGTCCCACTCTGCACATTCGCTAACCATGCATACATAAGCTTAAAACTCTCAGTTGTACATGTGGCCATGTATGCATCCGGCTTTTCCAACCGCACTCAACAAAGCGCGGTTGGAAAAGCTACTGGCTCCACGGACAGAGAACGAATCTGACTTTTTATGCCAGCATCGCTACAAATAACTCAAGAATGAGATTACGTCTCCTCACGACGTGAGTTCGTCAAACTTTTCTTTCCGGGACTCTGATGAAAATTTGACTGAAGAGAGTCAAGACTTGTGTGCTGGTAGTTCGTCGGTAACCCTATTGAAACCACGTAAAACCATAAAAAAAGCGCGAAGCGTATTCGAAAAAAAAAGAAGCTCAAGTGATTTCTTCAATTAGAAGAAAGCTGTCAAGCGTTTATGGCGTGAAAACCGGCGAAGACAGTTGTGAGCACTGCACGGAATGGTCTGACGCGTTCCGCGAAGCGCTGAAGGCATTCAGTTCCCACCAGGAACTCAAGCGATTGTACACGCCTTTGCCACTAAGCATCTCGAAGAAACAAATATTGCGTCTGGTACCGGAAGCGGCGGCCAACATGATTCATCAAACAAGAAAATTGAAGCGTAAAGGTGGTGTATGGGCGACCCCTCATCCCTAGATAGGAAAAATGACGAATGCCGAAGACGTAAGGGTGGCACTTGAGTGCTACACTCGCGACGACCTCGCATTCTCTGTTCAAAGCCCCAACAAAAAGGACGTCGTCAAAGCCATGATCAACGACCACAAGACCAAGGTCGTGAAACGGTTTATGACCCGCTCTATTAAGGAAGCTTACGAGCTGTTTAGGAAGGACCATCCCCATTGAGAACTAGGCGTCTCCAAATTTTATTCCGTACAACCAAAATGGGTAAAAAAAAAAGTCCCGAGCACGAGGTGTGCGCATGCATCTATTGAGTCAATTTTTGGTTGCTTTTAACGGCAATAACAAATGCCTCAAAGAAGACAGTTCCTGAAGACGACCTCAAGCGCATCTACCTCTGCAGCGCTCCACAGAACGATTGCTCCCTGCGCTGTTGCAAAAAGTGCCCGAAAATTCAGAGCATCTCGCTGCAGTCGCTCCATCTCGACGAAGACGAAGAGATCTGTTTCACGTTATGGCACGCCGGCGAACTCGACAAAAAGGTTATGGAGACTTCCGCCTTCCTGCGGGAATTGGAGTCGTTGAGCGAGCACTATATGAGAAAATGAGGCATTCTTACATCCGTGATCTTCAACAAAGACTGATACGTGATGCAAGAACTGCCTTACCACCCAAGGCAGTGATGTTCCACTTCGATTTTGCGGAAAATTGGACAGTAATCTCCCCAACCGAAGTGCAGAGTTTTCATTGGAAAAAACCTAAGTGTCTCTCTTCACATGTGTGGTTTTGGTCCACGCAAGGCACGCAAAGCTTTGCCGTTGTCAGCGATGATATGACACATGACACAGCTCACGCTCTTCTAGCCATAGAGGCCATCTCAATAATCGCTTCCAATTGCACGAACTGTCTCGGAAGCCGTACTCTTCGGTAATATGGATCTTTTCAGTCACTGGACAAGGAAAAAGTGCTTGTGATGAAGTATAGATGGTGCTTTTAAACGCTACGCAACGCTCACCAACTTGACATCTTCGCTCAACTCAACGATTGTCAACACTAAAAATATTATGGAAGTGAAACGTGAAAAAGTAGCAAACGTCTGCATGTTCCACCTGTCTGCGGAACGGGTTCGAGAGTTTCGTGCGGTGAAGCAAGCAGAGTGAACCACCGTAAAATCTGCGAGAGGAATCCAGTCATCTCATCTGTGGAAGTCATCATATGCCGAGAGGCCCGGTGTATACATGGTAGCAGACATGTACAAATTACTCAAAAAAGGTAGTTAAGTTAAGTTACTGAGTATTGACGCCAAAAGTAATTGGAGTAGAGTAGAAATTACGCATTTGTAATAGTAATTGAGTAAACTACTAACTACTGTAAAAAGTACCGACTTACTTTGAAGTTACTTTCGAAGTTACTTTTTGTATTTTTTGGTAGCAAAATGAACAGCAGTTTTGATCCGTGAAAACCCCGCAAGCTTAAAATAAATGCAGTCATTTTATGGCTTCCGTTTTCACCAAAATAGATTATTCGATCACAGAAGCAATTGACTTTCAAAGTTCTTATCGCAGAGTTTTCCCCTTTTCATCCTAAAGACGTTCCTGCAGCCAAGCTAAAAAGACGTTCCACCGACGCGCTGGGGGGAACGGCAGCGTTGAATTTCAGAAACAAGCTGTGCAGGGTCGGGAAAGCAAGTGTCAGCATCTTCGGTGTCCATGACGAAAAATTAGCGGTTTGCCTCGGCTAAAAGGTCTTTTATAAAAAAAAAGAAAAAAAAAAACTCTCCTTTTTTTTTCGGCAAGTTGAGATTGTAATGACTGGCCCCTCTTTATTCCCACGACGTTCGAAAAGTACGCTGAGCGAGTGCACCTGACCGTCAAGGGTTCAGGTCTCGCGCCACGACGATGATATCATCCGGACGACTGCGCGTTTTGTTGCGGTGCTAGTGCTACGCTACTGAAGAAAAAAATTGTTTTGGTTCAACGAAAGATGAAACGAAGTATACTTCGCCGCTGACGCCGGGTCCAACAAAAGGATTTGCCAAAGGTGACTCGCAATCCTCGCCGGTCCTCTACGGTATTGGAAGGACGCGAAGGATTATGTGAACAAGCATGGTCACTCGTACAGTTGTTGCTTGAAGCGGGAAGGTGCTCCCATGAACGGATTATCCGTGTCTGCGCTTGTGGGCGGGGGAGTCCGGCTATGAAAGGGACTATGCGCTGACGGCGAGGCGACCATGGGAACAGGCGCCCAGCTGCGGGGTCATTCCAGTGGCGCCTATCCGTGGGACCCCCAAACCGCTTGAGTCAGAACTCACTAAAGGCAGACAACATGAAAACAACAACAACCCTCGGAGTGTCCCTGTCTTTCACGGTTGCAGCTGGAGGCGCGGCGCCTGCGTGGATTACCGGATTAGGTCAATACCCGACCAAGGCTTGTTGAGCATCTCTGTCTGCGTTCGTGCTCGCCGATGTTATGTTTTGACTGCTCGTCACCTTGGCCCAAGGACGCTTGTGGGAATGGAATGTGAGGGGGCCCCTTGCTCGAAAATGTCCCTTCATATGCCGGCGTCTTATTGATTTCTGCGCTCAAACTTTTGTGGTGAGAAAAAGTAGCACTAAATTTCGAAAGTAGCTAGTAATTTGAGTAAACGTTACCTAAAAAATGTAGTTAAGTTGAACTACTAATTACCCAAATAAAGTTGTAATTGAAAGTTACCAAGTTACTCGGAAAAGTAGTTAAACTACAGTAGTTTGAGTAGAGTAGTTGAACTACGTCCAAGTCTGCATGGTAGTAATGCAAAACTATCAATAAATTAACTATCGATACTATCGATAGTCATTCCAAAGCTATCGATAGTGCCACAAAACTATCGATAGTCGATTATCGATAATACTATCGATAGTTTTTCGATAGACGACTAGTCGACTATCGATAGTACTATCGATAGTTTTTCGATAGTGAACTATCGACAGTACTATCGATAGTTATTTTACTATCGATAGTCAGATCCCTAGTGACTATCCACACTACGGATAGTTCACGAAGACGGGAACTATCGATAGTACTATCGATCGATCCCCGTCGTCGTCATTACTGTAAGCTGAACCAAAGGTGGGATTGTTAGTGCTTGGGCTAATTGGTCTAAATAATCCACAAAAAGCTTGGGCTAAATAATACACGAAAAATAGGAAAATATCTTTATGGGTTGAAACAAGAAATTCATTCCCTACTCCAGTGCACAGGAAACAAATGGTATGTCAGTGCTAGTTATGCTATACAAATTTATTTCCTGAACTTGTAACAATAGTTGTATTTACCCGAATTTTTTAGTAAGCTTATAAAGACAATTTACAGCCCCCTTCTATCCCGATTCGGTTAGTTTCGGTTTTGGTTCTGTAAGGAAACATCTCCATTGCAAGCTGCACCAAATATTTTCTTTTTCCGACATGGTTGCGCTAGTCGTGCGTTTGGTGTGTTTGTCTCTCGGGATGGAATGCTTTTTAACATAGAAATGTGCTAATTTATTCAAGTTTATCTATCTGTGAAGCTTCCTCTTATGATGATTATGTTCAAAAAGAGCGTGGAAGACCCACGACGCGACAGTCTAAAGAGCGACTCATTTCAGTTGGTAAGCTTGCTTCTTTTGGTCTTTGTTTGCATTGTAGACGCTTGGAACAAAATGTGAACATTAGGGAGTTTTAGAATAACATCCGCAACCCCCCAAAAATGTTGTCACTACTGGGCATGCGCAGACCAAAAACATGTATTGGGGATTATGCTTTGGGGCCCGTTATTTCTTGGAAATAGCGTGGGCACCCTTAAAGCGCCCCAAAGAAACACCGCTGCCTATCCCCGCGCTCACGACATCTCCGTTGATCGCGTCTTCGACGCCGCCACCCGCTCGGGAACTGCGTGAGTCGTACTCGACGACCGCGACCCCGATCGGAATAGTCCCCGTGGTGGCAGGCTTGTAACAGAGCGGCGTTCGAGGAGGATCCGTTGCGTCGAGGGCAACACTCTGCCGAGGCCGCTGTTGCATGCAGGCAGCTGGGCTAGCTTGTTCGCTCTGCCGAAAGTGCCGAGTAGGACACGGATAAACTTGCGAACAGACGACGATCCCCAAGAGAAAATGCCCCTTCATCTACATCAATTATTTTATCAGCATCCCCTTTCTGTAAAAACGGCCATGCAGTGGGTGACGTTCACGAAACAAAAAACGGCCGTAATTTTTTCTGCCGACCATTACTACGAGAACACCCTGGCACGCGCAGTCAAGTATCAGTGCAAAAAGGGCAGTATCCACCCCTGCCGTCACGGTGCGTAAAAATAGTGCACCCTCACTGCAATAAAAGAAACATTGTACACCACCGTCTTCACAGTTTCCACCAACATTTCGCCCGCATTACGCGAACATTACACAGCAAATTTTGTCACTTTTTGCATTCCTCTAAAGGCTTTTGCTGAGAACTCGGGCACACCTGTTAATGCTCGTTGCCAGAGTTTTTTTTTTTTTTTTTCAAAGAAGCAGGTCTAGCCTCCTCATGTAAACCTTAAGGGGCCCCTGAAAATAAATAAAATGTTCTGTAAAAAGTTCGGTTGAAACGCGCGAGTCAAAAATAAAAAAAAAAAAAAAAATTACGCGAAAAAAATAATTTAGAGCAATATTGACGGCGAAAGATTTATTTGAAATTCTGCACGCAAAGTCCAAGCCGTCACGGAATGGTCCATTCGCTCATTCGACATCAACGAGATTTTCATTCACTCTTTCCGCCGCAATCTGTAGGCGAAGCCAATTCGCCTCTCCTCCACGCGCCCGAAATGTCGAGAAAAAAAACAAGTGGAGAGGAGGTGACTACCGACTAAATAGCATCTCGCGCCGTTAATATCGTTCTAACACTTTTTTTTCTCGCGTAATATTTTTTTTGACACGCGTGTCTTAATTAGACTGTTTAAATTTCTTATTTCTTTTCAGGGTCCCTTTAAGGTTGTGGGCACCCTGGTGGCTCCCCAGACCAGTTGCCAGACTACGGTGCACAGGCGGCGGACTTCCTCGCATGGCGGCAGAGTCTAGCCGGCCACGCGCACATTGCGCGTGTCGACAGATCAGAGGCGGCTTGCAGGCAGTCGCTGCCCGGACTCGAGCGCCGCCGGTAACGATGTTGGCGTACTGATCGTCTCGTCCATGTCCAACTAAATGTTGTTTCTGGTTCTTGCAACCGCTGGCTTCGTGTTATTAATCCGAGTCGTGTACGCAGCAAGGAAAACCGACCACAATGACGCCCAAGCATGGTGTGCTACCCACTCGCAGGCATTTCATAGGGCTTGGTTTCTTCTTTCTGTAAGCCTTTTTCCCAGTCGCTGTGTTTCCTATTGTCGTTCCGTGCTTCCGTCACGTCCGCGTTTGTTGTATTGGCGGGTTTCGGAAGTTTTGTTTTGTGACCGCGGCAATCGTTCTGCGGTTTTGTGTTGGTTTCTGGGGGGCGTTTCTTTTCTTCGCTTTTTTGCTTCTGTGGCGCTCGTGTTTGCTTCTGGGGAAATTTCTTTTTTTTTGTGTCTCCAGGCATGCTTACACGGAAGCAGGAAGCCGCGATGGTCGCAGCGGCACAAGTGAGCCGACCCGTATGGAAATTTTATATCTGGGCCATATCTGGCCATATCAAACATTATATGATTATATACGGATTATATACAGTCTTATCTGGCATATATACAGACTTATCTGGCGTATATACAGCCTGATATGGCGTATATACAGACTTATCTGGCGTATATACAGACTTATCTGGCATATATACATCCTGATATGGCGTATATACAGACTTATCTGGCGTATATACAGCCTTATCTGGCGAATATGAAACCTTATCTGGAATGTTACAGCCTCAACTTGAGGTATATATACTTCGTTATCTGTCGTATACAGCTTTATCTAGCGGCCGGTTTTCACCGGCCGCTTTTTCGTGACGCGCCGACGCGTCACGAAAAAGCGTTACGCCGACGCGTCACGAAAAAGCGTTACACCGACACGTCACGTAAAAAGCGTTACGCCGACGCGTCACGAAAAAGCGTTACGCCGACGCGTCACGAAAAAGCGTTACGCCTGACGCGTCACGAAAAGCGTTACGCCGACGCGTCACGAAAAAGCGTTACGCCGACGCGTCACGAAAAAGCGTTACGCCGACGCGTCACGAAAAGCGTTACGCTGACGCGTCACGAAAAAGCGTTACGCCGACGCGTCACGAAAAAGCGTTACGCCGACGCGTCACGAAAAAGCGTTACGCCGACGCGTCACGAAAAAGCGTTACGCCGACGCGTCACGAAAAAGCGTTACGCCGACGCGTCACGAAAAAGCGTTACGCCTGACGCGTCACGAAAAAGCGTTACGCCGACGCGTCACGAAAAAGCGTTACGCCGACGCGTCACGAAAAAGCGTTACGCTGACGCGTCACGAAAAAGCGTTACGCCGACGCGTCACGAAAAAGCGTTACGCCGACGCGTCACGAAAAAGCGTTACGCTGACGCGTCACCAAAAAGCGTTACGCCGACGCGTCACGAAAAAGCGTTACGCCGACGCGTCACGCAAAAGCGCGCGACGCGTCACGAAAAAGCGTTACGCCTGACGCGTCACGAAAAAGCGTTACGCCGACGCGTCACGAAAAAGCGTTACGCTGACGCGTCACGAAAAAGCGTTACGCCGACGCGTCACGAAAAAGCGTTACGCCTGACGCGTCACGAAAAAGCGTTACGCCGACGCGTCACGAAAAAGCGTTACGCTGACGCGTCACGAAAAAGCGTTACGCCGACGCGTCACGAAAAAGCGTTACGCCGACGCGTCACGAAAAAGCGTTACGCCGACGCGTCACGAAAAAGCGTTACGCCGACGCGTCACGAAAAAGCGTTACGCCGACGCGTCACGAAAAAGCGTTACGCCGACGCGTCACGAAAAAGCGTTACGCCGACGCGTCACGAAAAAGCGTTACGCCGACGCGTCACGAAAAAGCGTTACGCCGACGCGTCACGAAAAAGCGTTACGCCGACGCGTCACGAAAAAGCGTTACGCCGACGCGTCACGAAAAGCGTTACGCCTGACGCGTCACGAAAAAGCGTTACGCCGACGCGTCACGAAAAAGCGTTACGCGGACGCGTCACGAAAAAGCGTTACGCCAACGGCGACGCCGCTTAAGCCGGAAACAAGCGCCTAAGAGCTGCGCTCAAAAAAAAAAAAAAAAAAAAAGGTTAAAAAGTGCTTTGTTAGTTAATTGTAAATGACTAAATCTAAATAGCACAAATAATCCCAAACCTCTAGCTTTGGTAAGCTATTGGGATTATTTGTGCTAATTTTCGCGAGGATTTCAATGTAGCTAATTATTTCGAAATGTAACATTACGTCCGAATCGTTCGGGAAACCCATTTTTTGGGGGGGACTTGTAGGTGATTCGCCAGGTTTACGAAAATTAAGTCATTTACAGCATTAACTTTCCTGTTTGGCATTCCAGGGCAAAACGTAATAAGTAAGATAATTTAGATATTTAACGACTGAATATTCCCCTGGGTTTGTATTTCCAAATATTATTGTTAGGAAGGTGATGCTTTTACATTGTGTACTCGGTGCGGACGAAAATAATTTCTAATTTGTTTTCAAATGTTTTACAAAACGCTCTGTTTTAGGAAAAAGACACTAATTTTCACTTCTCAGCAAACATTTCAAAAAGCTCTTGTCCAATTCAGTATGCAATGTAACTTATCACTTTCCTAACATCAATATTGAAGGAAGCATATATAAAACTGTGTCAATATTTCATTGTTAATTATCTAAATGAATTAGGTTTATACTGTGCGGAAACTAGAGAGACGCGCGCTCATGCTGACGCGGACAATGCGCGTCGTGGGCGCCGCCGTGTACATCGGAGCCGACGGAGTATCTGGAACACCCCTGGCGGCGAAAATTCGAGACCACGAAACCGAAACCAAAAAAAAATGTGTCCGATAAGATACGTTAAACATTTCGCCTGAGTATTGCTTTGGGTTCCAAAATACTATTATTATATTGAATGTATTTTGGAAGATAAACTGTGCCTTAAAGGGTTAGAAAATAAAAGAAAAACGAATGGAAAATTTTTGTGTCGCTAGAAGTGGTGGGAAGGCGGCGGCGTCTGTGTACACTGGTCAATTTCGCCCGCCAGCAACTTCGAACGTTTCCGAACGGTCATGGAAGCAAGTTACGAGGAAGGTAAGGATATTTCTTTGTTTCTTTTTGTGTTTGCTGAATTGCAAATCGGGAATTTCGTAATATTAGATCTGCTGAGACGTTTGTAGCTTGATCTTCAGTGAGCGATACGAGCCTGAATGTATAGATTTACAGAAGCAAAATTTCGGGCGGCTATCAGTTCGAAAGTCTTTGTTACCCAGCATAGCCAGCCGGCAAGCATATTGAGTTTCATTTGGACACCTCTTTGAATTGCCTTCACCACTTGTGGGATCGCTCTATATTAATCGCCGCCCGATCGGTATGTCTTTTGCTTGTCTCCCGGGAGTGACTCAACACAACGAGAAGTCAGCTAATCGGTTTACTGTACTTCTCAGTTGTCCGTCTTCGAGAGCCGGCACTCCGAACCCGCCGACCCTGGTTGTCGCCCGTCGTTCAGAGCTTGCAGTCGGCGTCCGTGTCCAGGCCTGCGGATCGTCCTTCCCACGCCAGCGCTGCGTAGGCTAGCTGTTCCGGGCTATCACAGCCTGAGTCTCGCTGCGGAACCAGTCCGGAATCGTCATGGCCTAGGCCGGTATGGCCAGGGCTAGCCGTTTCCGCCGTTCCTGATCCGAACCTCGCTGGTGCAACGCTCCGGGGATCGCCATGGGCCAGACCAACCAGAACGGCTCCATCGTTCCTGCCCGGCCCCAGCCTGGTGCAGCACGCTCTTCCTGTTTCCTCGCGCTCGCCCCCGGCTAGAATAAAAGGTGGGTAATTGGGACCAAACTCTGCACGCTAGAGAAGCAGTACGCACGTTGCAATGGCTGTAATGTGATATCCAAGCCTGGTGTAAAAAGGTGACATTCAACAAAGTGTGCGCTGAGAGAAGGATATTTATGCTTCGCATGATCTTTTTCTAAAGAAAACCTTGTGCATCCTGTTTTCTGCATGAAGTCACATTTGTTACCAGACTCAGCATTAAATTTGGTTGCCAAAACAAACAAATGCGTTACGAAAATCCACTTTTTGAGAACTCGCAGGTTTAAAAGGTTTTGGTTGTGACCGCGTGTGTGCCGAACGGCTATGCGCACGTACAGTCGGAAGCAAAAGTTTGCAGGGGCACGGGAGGGCGTGCCGAAATGCATCGCCGCGCCGTCGCATTAAGGAGCCGCGCTTTGCGCATGCGCGCCTTTTGTGCTCGTTATCATGTCTTTTTCACTCGTTTCCTTCCGACGCGCTCCTAATAACAGGAGTTGGCGCCAGGGGCGCGATTTAGCGCTTCGCTGGCTGTCATGCTGCGCGTCTGCTTCAGCCGCCTCTGCCGCCGCTGCTTTGTGACGGAGCTCACGGGGGGGGGGGGGGGGGGGGGAGCTAACCAGGTGCTTTGTCAACCAGCGCGGCTGCTGAGGCAGCTGAAGAGGACGCGAGGCATGGCAGCCAGCGAAACGGCAACTTGCGCCCCTGGCGCAGACTCCGGTTATCAGGAGTGAGTCGGACTGAAACAAGCGAAAAGAGACATGACTGCCAGCACGAAGGGCGCGCATGCGCACAGCGCGGCTTTTTATTGCGGCTGCGCGCCGCTACACGGCGCGGCGATGCATTTCGGCACGCGCTGCCGTGCCATGCAAACTTTTCCTCCCGACTGTACAATTACGAGTGCCGAAACGGGCCAACGGGCCTCTCGCTTCTTGAAGGCCTGATCGCCTGATTCTCGACGGCACAGCAAAGTAACAATCGGCCCAATTGTTTCTACCGTATTTCCCTGTGTGGCTGTCAAAGTGACTCGTAAAACAACTTGTATAAATTTGTTATTTTTCCGAGTAGTCTGCAAAACGAGTTCGTCGGACCGCTTTCAAGGCCTGTACATATATTTTCGTTCACTTCAACAATTACTGTAGAATTCACTTACTTGATGCATCGCACTGCAGTAATCCACTTCTGTCGCCATGTCGCTTCCCAAGATCTCGAAGGCAAGCGGTGAAGTTTGACGCTTGAGTCACTTTCGTGACTGTGGCAGTCTTTCACGCAGCAGTAGTGACGTTTATTTTTTGGGGGAACTCTAGGAGTAGGCGAGATGTCACAGGAGCCCGGTGAGGTCATAGAGACGTAAAGCCGGGAGTCACTTTTAAGAACATCTGTTTCCAAAATGGCTCACGCCGATCCGAAATGCCACATTCACACGTGGTTTCTTAAATGCGCCCACCCGCAATTCCCGCGATCCTGACCGTCCTGGTCCACCCATTGTTTTATTTGGCAGCCACTAGATGGCGCAACGTGTAGTGCCAAGCTGCATTGCCGGTTAATATTTGGGTAACTTTCAATGAGGGGAGGGTGTGGAGAGATTCGTATTATCGAGATTCTGCCTTGTTTGCCTGCCCGCCCCCCCCCCCCCCCCTTGCACACACACACACGCATTGTCGTTGCCCAAGGCGCCTCTGACTGTATGTTGCAAAACCTAATTTGTTTTGATCTGTATAAAAGCAGAAATTAATTTACTGACAGGGTGACAGTGCTGGTGGGCCCGAATCTAATTATGCACTTGCAGGACGACTTCATTTTATGACTTCTTTATGCAGCATAACACGAGACGGTCATTGCTTACTTGACATGCAAGTAGTTGCAACGACAAGAGTTGGTAAGGTTGGCACTATCGCACGTGAATAAATACTATCTTAAAGGCGTGATTTCAAAAGGTAGTATTCATTTATTTAGTGCATAAAACAGCCTGGCTGTGGCAACATCATAAGCAGCATACCACTTTAACTGATAGTGACCACAGCACCCTCGTGTGACCTCACTAGAAGTACCGCAAGGAAGAGCTGACACTACCTCCACAATTTTGCGTCCTCACAAATCATAAAACAAGTGAAAGTGATTGGCTGATGGTGTGAAAACCAGCGAATCGCTTTCACTTGTTTTATGATGCATTACTGAAATCTCACCCTATTAGTAACTGTAGCGTACATTTTGTTTAGGCATATGCATGCTTCCTTCAATTACTACAACAAAGACACTGGGGTTGAATGATTTGACTAACATAGCTCCTTAGCATGGGGCTAGATTGATGTTGTGAAAGAATATTGTGCTTTATTTATACTGCATGCACGTCATTTGGGATTACGTGGTGTGGCTAACGTTTTCTTTATTAAAGCTACAGTATGTCCTAAACGTATAAGCCAATCAAGATCTTGATGTTACTTGTCTCTTTAACCTTCAATTTGCTCTCCTAGGTGCTGCTGTGGCTGCTCCACCTGGTGAGGCTGTGGCCTTTTCTTGGCCACCTTTCTTTGCTGTCCGGGATGGTGAGGTACGTATCTGGGCCTACAGGGCACTTTGTCTATTGTTTCCACTCCATTGACTTATTCTGGAGAACAGAATAATGACACAAAAGACAAGGACTTAAACAGGCAGGCACACAAAGAGACAAACACAGGTACTGGCTTAAAGGTGGACTAAAGACGTTCCTGAGATCGTCTGTTCTTGGTAATAACTAGGATTCCATGTTTACGGAGTTTATTTTTCATCAAATTCGGAGGGTGTTTTTCGGAGTTATTTTTTCCTGAAAATTTGGAGTTTATAGGAGTTTATTTTATTTTTTTTTTGACTCCAAAATATTTGAAATTCGGAGCCTAATTTCGCAGCGTTTCTTATGAAAAACAAAAAAAATAATATTCGGGTGTATACGTATGCTAGATAAAGAAAAATAAAACGCGCTTATATTAAATATTATTTCTTCAGCTTCGTTTGGTGTCGGTGCCATTGCCATTCGCAATACTAATTTGTTCCACGGCAAAGGTTGCACGCATCTGTGGCTTGGATAAACGCCGACACCTTAAAAATAAACTCGTGGAGGTAGTGGCTGGGAAGCACGTATTCATCCCATCGTATTCCATGCTACCCCGCGGCCGCGCTAGGTGGAGTGGTAAAGGATGTAATAGGGAAGCTTCATCTGCCCCTCTTCCAATTTTATGCAATCTCTAGGATCCATATATAGCTTTAGACACAACCTCTCTTCCTCTTAAAACACAAATAGTATGGCCCAAACTGGAAACCAATACAGGGGCTTTTGTCGTGACCCGAATGCACAATGACATGTCATTCTGAACCCTGACAAGATGATCGGTAAGACCCATTTTTGTCAATGAACCGAGATTTGAAAGATAACTGTGGTGGCATTTTCCTGGGACCATTGACCCTTTGCGCTGATCAAACTTAATTATGAAATACCGTCTTTATTTAGTTTATTGGAAGGGGAGCAGGGGGGGGGGGGAATCGGCACATCAAAATTCGGAGTTTATCAGATAAATCCGAATTGAATAAAATTTTATCGGCAGGTGTTTTTTGGAGATTTTTAGATTTATCCGAAAACACGGAGCCCTTGTGATAACCTATTCGACGGGCTCTAAGGATCCTAAATATCCAAAAATTATGCTTGTTCGATGCCTATTTTCCTACTAAAAATAGAAATAAAAGAAGATGGTTCATGTCCTGCCATAGGACGAGAAGGTGAACTATCTTCGAAAAAGTGTACATGCGGATGAGAGTGACAACAGTGCTATCTGACAGCCGTGTCCCACAAATTACAGTTTAGCAGTGCCAATAACACCTATCCAGATGTTAGTAAGCTAGCCGCTTCGCTAGTATAGACTAGCAAAGAAGGAAGAGGTGAGACATATTGATGCCTATTTCTGAACACAGGAAGGGAAGGTAGTGAGCTATGGTGATGGCACACTCATTCGTGTTTTCTTTTTCATGTCTTGCCATGAAGTGGGGCCAAAGGTATTTCTTTCACAACGCTCGGCTGCCCCGAAACTGCACATATTTGTACAAAACGTGGGCAATGCACAGCAGTATACTTCCTTCGTACTTTGCGATGTTGAATTTAAAAATGGTCAAATGGTTCTTTAAAGGGTACCTACAATATCATGTATGTGAAAAGCACATGAAACAATTGTTTTTAACTCATTATTAGTATTTGATGTGTACAGCAATAATGGACCTCCTTTCTTCGTTAATGCATATTTCTTAATGCATATTTCAAATCTGAAATTCCTTCTCTTAAAGGGGTGCTCAGGAGCTTTCTAAGATGGCCTATTTATGGCCAAAAAAGCTAGTGACGCTCTCATTTGATCCTTGTTCATACCATGGCCTGTTCCCGTCGGTGGTTGTTGGCGAAGGCCCGCTTCAGTTCATCTTTGTGCGCATCCCATGACGTCAAAAAGGACTTGTGATTCTCGAACCAGTGTCTCGCGATACCTTCAAGTGCGAAGTACAGGTTGTGCGGTCGTTGATTCACCATCCACCCATATTGGCTGGACTCACAGTCATAGTGCTCGATCCAATCTTCCATGTCCTCGTACACATCCCCATGAAATGAGGCAGGTCTCCAAGGTGCGACGAGTAAACTAGGGAGGGAACTGTCCCGGTCTGCTGTACCTCAGATGTCGCTGTTGGCTTCCAGTTCCTTAAAGAGAGGTCTTCCTTCTGGGCTTGGGGCGTCGATTTCGGCCTGAGGGCAGGTCAAGCGCTGGCGAAAGACTGACTTTGTGTGGGCATGCGCAACCTAGCTGTTTTGTGGCGTTGCAAGCTTCTCGAACATTTGGACTCGAACGTTCGAGCTTAAAACACTCTTACTCCGAGAAAATGATAAGGTTCATTGTTTCGAAAAGCTTTATTTGTGATTGAGTGTTTCATTAATGCATTATTATTGATTCTCTGCAGAGTATGTCAAGGACAAAGGACGGCTGTCTTTACACAAAGGGTGTAATGCAGTCGCTCGGGACGAAGCGGAGCGAGCACAGCAAGTGGGAGTAGTCTAGGTGGTCCACCACAATAAAAAGATATCAAGTGCTGATTTCAGGCTTCGTGTGCTTCTTTTGATATGCCAGGCCAGATCTGGAACTTCCAGATCTGGAATTTCCAGATCTGGATTTCCAGATCTGGCTGTATATCAGACTATATCTGGCAGATATACCATATCAGTTTATATCTGGCAGATATACCATATCAGGTTATATGTGGCCAATTTTTGATATGGCCATATCTGAAATTTTCAGATCTGGCCAGATATAAATTTTTTGTAAGGGTGACTCACGAAGGTCACGGAGATGTGCAAAAACGCGTGAGTTTAGCGAGTGGCCCTCATGCCACTGGTCAGCAGGTGAAAACACGCTGAGAGACCCAAAACAACCTTTGACTTTCCAGTATACATGGGGTCTCAT